>CM024758.1:6010448-6307807 GCA_014218235.1 Colocasia esculenta
ACTAAACGACAGTAGTCCATCTAAAAATCATCGAACATGCCTGATAATTCGGATAAAAAAATATCACAGACAAAGTATCACGATTTGTTCGAGATAAACTTTTGAGGACGGTCTATTTCATGTTTACTACATGTTAATTATTTCGACACTTTTCTCACTGCCGGAGGTAAAATAAAACTGCGAACACCCTACCCTCTCCAGCTGGTTTCGATTTTCAGTATAAACTCATCTTAAAATAAATTTATAAATTTTAAGACCAGCAGTTTTCTAAATTAAATATTTTATCTTTATGATTTAAAAAATGGTTCTCTGACATTGCACTACCAAACGACTCCTTTAAAATCTGATCTCTGTTCCACACTAGGCACCGTTTGAAAGCAAAGTTGGAGAGATTTTGAGGTGTAAAATTTCTAACAACCTCATAATTATTGTCAAATGTTTCAGGACGTCATCGACTTTCGTATGTGTGGTGACTTTGAGAGAAGAGAGAGAGAGAAAAAAAAATATGACGACTATTTTTACAAAAGTGGTTTGGGAGCCACTTCCGCAAAATGGTCTGCGAAAACTTGGCGAATGTGGACGTGGCGAACAGGTGTCCGACGTCTGATTTTTTTTTTTAAAACAGTTTGGCTACTTTCGCAGAGAGCAATATAAACGACGAGGTGAAAATCTCGTCGCTCAGACACTAAGCCTACGAAATTGACTTCTGTCAATTTTGACTTCTCCGAAAACCATGCCAAACGGTGGCTAAGCGACAATAGGCCATCTAAAAATCATCGAACATGCCTGATAATTCAGATAAAAAAAATCATCACAGACAAAGTATCACGATTTGTTCGAGATAAACTTTTTGATGGTCTATTTCATGTTTACTAAAAAAGAATCTAATTTAATTTTTTTGCAGAATTGACCAGAGAGGAGTTCAACTTTTCCCCTGTCGTTCTCGCACAAATCGCAATGATGGGGTGCCGCCGGCCCCCTTCCTTCCACTTGCAGTTTGCACATACGAAGAAGCAACCTTGCCCTTTCTTATTATATCCCGGGACCCCTCAAAACAGCACACAGCGATCATACGCCCACTCGGATCCACACGCCTTGGTCTGTTTCGTCCAGTCCAAGCAAGCCAAGTGTGGACCACACTCTTTCTTTTGTCTTTTACTTTTTTTAATACGTTGGAAAGAATTGTAGTATAACCCACACACTGTATCTGTATTGTTATATACTTTGAAAAAAAAAACATTTGTTTCGTGTCAAAATTTAATCGATTATTGAGCGTTTTATCTGAGGACTTTGAAATTTTTTTGACGCCACAAAACTAATTAATTGTTATTTACATCTATGTGAACTTAATCGGTTATCGATTTCCGTCTTGTGTGGTTTTTAAAAAAGAGATATTGGAAGTCAAGACAATTGATTCTCCATGGATCAATGATAAAGATATAGTCGATTACAAATCAGAAATTGATAGATTAAAAGAACTTGAAGAATGATAAAAAAAAACCTAATTATTGAACCAATGACTTAGTCAAAAAAATTGAATCAGCGTAACCTGATGGGGGGTCCCCACGTGTCGGCCGAAGTTTCGGCTAGACCGACCTCCTAGAGAACCAGAGCCGACGTCCTGAAGTGACTTAAACTATAGCTCATGGCGTCGTCTAGGCCGACGACTCATGTCGATTAGAACGACCTCTCGACACTCTTTAGGTCAGGTCAGCCAAGGACGTGGAGTACTCGAATCGATCTTGACTGATACTGAACACGACGTGTCTGCGGGGTTCTCGGAGCGTAGCTCGCGTAACGACCGATGCATCATACGACGAGGTAATGGCCGAAGATCGTGTGTCCGGTGATTGTGGCCATTAAGACCACGATCTGGACGATCTGACATGACAGTTATGACCACGATCTAGCGACAATCACGGAGATCTGCCGCAGGATTTGCCGGGTTGTCCAACTGTTACAAGGGTTATCAACTCCTACAAAAGAGGCAGACACTCTACAGATGCAAGTACACTATTCTGCTCATCTGGCTAGGCTATTCTGCTAAACTAGCTATTGACTTGAGCATAGGAGTGTCTCCCCGCCGAGACCCTCGGTGGGCTTTGCAGGTCCTCGGGCATCGTCATCGGGAGCTCGGAACACACGTCTTATGTCGGCTAAGCGGACTTCGACTCGGTCATCTCGGCTTAGTCATCTAGGCTCGGACGCCTCGTATTGGTCGCCTCGGTGATCACCTCGGCTTGAGCTAACATCGGCGTTACATGTCGTAACATAATCGATGAACAAGTTATTATAACTGATTATTAAAATGCATGAATCTGAATATTAAAATATCATCATATATTGTGGCGTTCCTCACTATCCAGATCCCAAATGGAACCCGACCCGATTCCGCCTCTCGCGAACTGCTAAGCTCGCAAGAGATATCGACATACGTGTCCAGTGGAAATACAACAAGAATAGTTAACATGTGTAAAAATACATGAACAATCATATGATCTCACATATATTTAAATGAAGTTAGATTGTCCTAATACATTAACTAATGTCCAAAAATAAAAGTACAACAACCTAGAGCATATATACCCCAAGGTGTACAATTGAAGCAAAATCACACACTACTGCTCATGGTACAAGTCCGCCTTTAAGAACACAACTGCTCACGTTCACCTGAAAGGAGAAGTAGGGGTGTGAGTCTCACAAGTTCAATGACTTAGTAGGAAAACTCGCCAAAAAACACAAAGTCACACAAATAACGCAAGTTGTTACATAGAATAATTAATGTACAAAATTAAATATAATTCACATCTAATCAAATTAAAGCACAACTAACATGAAGGAGACCGACCATTCTCTTAATTACATTCTTAAACCACAACGTAGCCCTAACCACATGTTCACTGGACTAAATCAATTGTTAATCAGAAAATAAACGTAATGTACTAAAGGTCGAGTAACCGTCATTGTAAACAGAAGTAACCACTGCAACTACTAAAAGCTTGAGTTGGAAAGGCACGACACCACCACTGATCGGATCACGATAAGTGGGTAGCTAATCCAAAACCTGATCTGGACAAAGAAACCACAATAAAACTCTCTCAGTCTCGCAACTAAGGATGAAATGTCCAATTGTAGCTCTACAACAACACTCTATAAGTCAAAGAATTGTGGAGATCAACCAACACCACCTACAACTGGCCGGACTGCAGACCCACGCTTGTCACACCTCTAAGGGTTTTCCGAGATCCGAAGAGTGAGGCTATGGAACACAGGACTAGCTGGTGCCCAGCATATCTGCTGGTGTCCGCGCCCTCAACCATGAGTGCACTTCAAGCGACTGGTAACAAACCAACTACAATACACCACAAGTTGCTGCCCCACTGTCATCTTTCCTTGGCTAGATGTACAACTCAAATAAAGGAGTAGGGGAGTCTAGGAAGACAACAAAACTCGACGGTATCACTGTACCGAGACCAACCCCAATACACAAGCGTGTCTAACTCATAAAGAACCTGTGGTACCTGACTAGAGAGGCATTCTGAAATAAGCGTCGAACCATCAACTTTGCAAACCACACATACATTACACATCCTTCACACCTAATGTCGATATTTACTGTTCACATTGCAGGACCACACACTGGTCACAAATCTTACCATTACCATCATAAAATACTGTCTAATTTCATTTACGATCACTCTACCAGAATCATACATGGATCATTAACATTCCATTAACACGTCATAAACCCTTTGCTTAATCGTTAGCCTTGCTAACACCACATAACTAAACCATTAGACTCAAAGGGGGTTCTGTTGATCAAAGAGTCAACCATGAACTCCACAAGGAAAATCAAGTCTCAGAAGACTACAACGCGACAGAGATACAATCGCATCAAGGACGCACCACCCCGATAGGCTATGTTCGCAGTTGAGAACACATCGGGAATCATTGCTGCATTAAGAACGCGACTACCACCCAGATTGCATTCTTACACAGAGAACTAGGTCGCCCAAGTATCACCCAGAAACCCCTAAAATCTACTAGAAACCATTTAATAATCACAAGTCTTGCTATTAAACCATAACAAACCTTCAAATAACCATACTTAACACTTAATTAATCAAAAGATCAACCCTGCAACATTACTAGGAAGACATCTCTTGAAAAAGGAGAACGCGCCACAGGGCTCGGTTGTGTTAAGAATGTGCATGTCCGATCAACTGCATCTCCAACTAAGAACTCATCCTGGGTCTCGACCGCGTCATTAACGCAGCTACCCAGCCAACTGTGTTCTCAGACAGAACGTAGACACTCACAGGTCTTACACAAAGCATCCCTAAATCCGGCATTCCAATTCTTTCTAAACCACTGCAACGCACTGTACACTACCAAAACAATCTGAAATCACTCGAATCACCATGCCATCACATCAAAACCCCCTAACATGATCTCACCACTACATAAACACATCCTAACATGGTTTCTACTTAAACAAAGTTTCTCGTGATTGGGAACAGTTATTCTGATCTCAAATAAGTTGTGCAAATTGTTTTAATTGAAAAGACAAAGAAAGAGTCACGAGGAATAGTGAAATCTCTCTACCTCCACGAAGAACAATGCGCGTGGAGATTTTCCCACAATCCAATCGCCTTCTTCATAGACATTACATGTATATAGATAACTTCTGAATACAACATGAAATAGATAATAAATAATTTAACAAACGAATTCACATAAACACATAAACAATGTTTTGATAATCACATAAAAATTATTTCTTTTGGCATGAATATTTGAGTTGATGAATATGATATTTGTTAATGCAAAGTTATCCAATTGATAATATGAGTATTTTTATTGATCACTCAAAATTAAATATTATTAAGACTATATAATAAGATAGATATATTCAAAGATCCACCGATATAATAGTCATATGTGTGTGTGTGTGTGTCTGTGTGTGTGTGTCTGTGTGTTATATCTTATTCATATACTCTTATATTCCATATGTTTTATTGTGTATGTTATTCAGTTCCATCAATTTAACTCAATTATAATTGAGTTAAGAGGTTAAATAATTAGCTTATTTTCTACAACTATCTCAATTTTCTCTCTCTTTCCTCTCTTTTGAGCTTCAACTCCATCCAATCAACTCTACTCTACTACATCATCTCTCTTGAAAAAAAGATATTTTACTACTTATTTAATGGTTATGTTCACATGTTATAACATAATATTCCTTCTATTTTTATGGATTACTAACTACATAAATACAAGTTACAACTAACTGGTGACTTTTATCAAATTTAAAGATATAAAGTATAATATAAGAACTTTAAGGGATACACATTCAGATCTGATAGATTTCAAGAATCTATATATAAAATTTTCCCATTACTTACCTCATCTAATTATCTAGGCTGGACACTGACCACCAGCAAAAATGGTGGTGGCCCCCACTTAAAAAAGAGATGAGTCAGAGCTCTCTCATGTGTGGAGGACCACCGGGGCGGTCGGCTGTTGAGACAGCACCAGCTCATGAGACCATCCCCCAACCGGTCTCCACGCCACACCGGGGTTGGTTAGAGTAGCTGCTGCAATATATGATATGATGACCCAACCAAAAAAAAAAACAAAAAAAAAAAATATTAGATGAAGGCTAATCTAATCAGATATTAGTGTTCTTAATTGCATGAGCTAATCCGACATTAGTAAATTGCACACTCCACAGTAGATAAGAACATGGACGGATCTAAAAATTTCATCTAGTGAAATCACTTTTTTTTAAAAGAAAATTATAACCAAATCAATTTAATAGAAAAATTTTACACACATTAATAAAATATTAAAATTTCAGTGGGGTCACGTGATCCCGCTGAATCTAAACTAGATCCGCCACTACTGGATAAGAAGTAACTCAATTGATTGGGTATTTTGAAATCATAAATTCTACTCCTAACAATAGTAGATTTGTAAGAATTTTTAAGAAATTTTTTTACCAATAAGAAATTTTTTTACCAATATTGTCAAGTATTTAACCCCAACGATCGTAATAGATTGGTACTTAATAAATAATTAATTAATTAAAAAAATGCACACCTCCACGGACCATGCTATATATCTATTGAAGACTCAAATCATACTTGTTGTCTTCTTCCTTAGTTTAATTAATAGCATATTCCCCACCCCCCACCCCCAAACCATTTCCCATTTGTTTATTATTTCAGTTTCGAAAGTTTGATGTGACACTATCTTTGTGGGTCAAGGAATCTTTGAAGGTTAAGTGGGTCAACTGTACCGTTGTATAGTTTAGTGGGTAAGATTAATGTAAAAGTTTTAAATAGTTCCTCCCCTTGAAACTTCTACTCAATTTTGAGACATAAGTTTAATTGTCCACATGGCGTACTAGATGATACTGACCCGGTGTACCTGATCTATATTGTGCCTAGAAGTTTATGGTCCCAAACACGATGGATCTTGTTGTGTTTTTTATTTTATTTTATTTTATTTTAATATAATGAGATCAAGTTGAAGTTTATCCATTCAAAATGCTCTAGTATAGATTGTACCATAATTGATTAATTCGGTTCGATTTATCAATCTAACCAATCTTGTTTCATAGATTCAAGGGATATTAGTAGTACTAGAAAAAGACTAATGAAAAGTTGGAAGGTTTTGTCATGAATACCCTGCACTACGGCTGCCAATGGATATCAAATTTTTGACTTTTTGATCTGTTTTCGACTTTTTCGTATCTATTTTTCTATTTTTGATTATTTTTATTTTTTAGTTTTCGTTTCTGATAAGATATAATTTTTATTTTATTATAAAATATATATCTTAAAATCTTATTTCTTAATATTAAAAAACTTAGACTAAGTTTTTAACTTCTCTTTAATTTGTAAATAGAATCTAATTAACTTATCTCTCTTGTAGCATTTATTATACCTATTATTATCAAAGATATCTCTTTTATCATTGCTTCTAATACTACATACGTCTACCATTTGATCGTACCAAATGTTTCTGATTACTTTCCGTTTTCGACCCGTTTTTATTTTCTTATACGAAATAGATGCGAAAAGTGCCATTTCCGATTCCGACTCCGACCTGTTGACAGCCCTACCCTGCACCACTCGAACCTCTCTATAGGTGAAGTAATTTCATATCAAAGGATAGGTCAAATGTCGCGCCTGGACACTACCAAGCACCTTCATTCTCTCCACTTAAACTACTCTTTTTTCGCTCAGACTAAGTCTTTTCTTCACTGACTTGATCGTTAGAGATCGTCCCCAGACTCACATCTCTCAGACATACGTTTTGTATGTCAAGACAGGGCGAGCCAAGCAAAAAACTTGTTCCCCACTCTTTAGCTCTTTTGTTCTAGCCCGTTCTCGAGTCGACGTGGACTCTGTCTCTCCATACTTGAAAGTCAAGTCGGGACTGACCATACCAGTACGAGCAGGGTTGGTAGTACTGTAAGACTCGGTCGTGCCGAATCTTTAGTGGAACCATGCGTACCACACCGATCCCCAAACACCGACTTCCCCCTCCCCGACCCCCCCCCCCCCCACCACCCTTCTCCTTGCCCTCCCTGCTGCATGGCGAACCCCCACCCTCTCCCCTCCCAGCTTACCTCCCCTGCACACACCACCCATCCGCCTCTCCCCCCTCCCCCCCATGTTGCCCTCCTACCCGTCGTGCACAGGCCTCGAAGGCTTGTCCACCTCTCTCTTTCTCTGCTCCGGTGCCCCCCCTCTCCCTTCCTCTGCTCTAGCACCCTCCCTCTCCATCTCTCCACTGTGCCCCCCCCTCCCCCTCCCTCTCTTTACTCCAATCTCTCCACCCCTCCAACGCACAAGAACGACAGCAATAGACTAGAGCGCGAGCAACAACATAGTGGCTTCAACAGCACAAAAGCAGCGGCGACTCCCTCCTCCACTCGTCCGGCGCTCTCCGCCCCCTCCCTCATCCCCGACGACCGCCTCCTCCACTCCCCAGTGCTCCGCACCCCCTCCCCCTCCCCCTGATAGCCCCCTTCCCCATCCCCTGGTGCTCCTCACCCCCTCCTCTAATTCGGTGACAATCCAATAATATTAGGGACTAAAAAATTGTGACACGATATGATACGGATCGCGACGGCACGTCGAATCTTGATTACGAGTACCCTTCTTAAAGTAAAAGCTATGTAAAAAATATTCATATTTACATACATATCCTTCTCGTATGATCTAATTGTCAAAAGGGTCTCTATAGTAAGCTTCCTTCAAAATATCCCCGGAATTTCCTATTCTCATCATAAAATCACTCGTTAGAAGATTTGGACGGAGAGTATATATATAAGAAAACATTTATGTTACTAATTCACTAAGAAGGATATAAACAAAAAAATAAATTGGGGAGACTTTTCCATAATTTTCTCTTCACGTGAGAGGTATTTATGTACTACTTCCTTCGTAGTGGGCCCACGTCTGATCTGTGCTTTGGACACTAGACGTCTGCTTGCCGTCTGATCCGAGGTCCCCCGGAGCCGGCGTGCATGGATAACGCAGTGACACGTGCCAGACGTCACGCACGGCCTCGTGCGACCCTGCTTTTACCCTATCCGGAAACCCCTTATCCGGTTTTTAGGATTCCAATCCATGTTTGCTTTTGCTACATCCGAATCCCCCCCAAACGGTCACACGCAATGGAGGCACGTGGGCATCCATCTCACTCCAATCCGTGCGCGAGTACTGGCGGGGCCTACGCGGTCTGGTACTCCGCGGCCTTCACATTAGGCTAACATTTTTCTGAGGAACAAAGAATTATAATATTTTTTTCTTATAAAATATAAACTTATGAGAGTTAGCTTTTAGTAAAATAAAATTCATTTATTTATATTTTTCCTTGCATGGTATTTTTTGAGAGGAGGAGCCGAGGAGGTGATAGGATTTTAAAAGAACCAATGTAAGAGATGCCAATCAAATGATCCACAACCAATATAAATGGATTCTAAGCAAACTATCAAATTGATGTAAAATTTAATTGACTCCTACTGGAATACATTTGTGAAGAGATGAATCAAACATTCATTTATATAATCAGACTCGTTATTTAATAAAAAAACTTACAAAAATATAAAACCTTGGACAAAAGTCACAAAACCAGACCAACTTTTTACAAAGAGACTGTTTGTTGTGTACTGTTTGGTGTGACATAGAATATTGCAAATTATTGATATTAAAATTTAAAATTTATGATATTACTTTTTCTAGTTTTTTTAAAATTTAAAATTAAGATTGATGGGAAAGAGTGTCACATGGGTCAAACAATTTTAAGTTCAACAACATACAACCCTCTAAAAAATAAACAAAAAAATTAAATATTATATGACACTCCGAATATAAAAAATACCATCTTACAAGGTATTTTTAAAATGTTTTAATCAAAACTTAATCAAAAGCGAGTCGTTGGATGCCACGTGCAGTCGCAAAGTTGCACCGCTGGACCAGCAGACCCCGGAGAACAGCCCTCGCCGCCGAGCGGAATGCAAAGGGCTGCGCCCAAACACAGATGTTGGCATTTTAATAGCCGTTTCTACCTCCATTTCTACCTCTCTCTCTCTCTCTACAGCTCCCACAGCGGCCGTGCCACCCCCACGCTCGCCGGAAGCCACGGTACGGCCGCGACGCCTGGGGGGAGGTGCTCCGGTGAGCCCACGGAGGAGGCTGCGCGCTTCTTAGAAACCACCCCCCGTTCGTACGTCTGACAGATCTCCCTGCCGGCGTCTCCGCCACAGCAGAGATTGTTTGCTTTGCACTCTTTGTGATGGTCGGGTAGTCCCACGAAGGTGGTGGCCGTCCTGCTTGCGTCTTCCTGTTCTTCTTTGTCGGTGAGATCTCGTTCGGGAATAGAGTCACTCCCTGCGGTTCTTCGTGCGTGCTCCTCCTTGGGGCTGACTAGGTTTGCCGCGGGGCTGTCGTCTTTCTGGTGCTGCTTTTTCTCCTTGGTTTGTTGTTGGGATCTCTAGGCTTCTAGGTGGAATCGGTGGTTTCTAGCCGCGTCATGTGCGGCCTGGCACTGTAATGCCGTTGATCTTGTGGATCTTCCTCTCAGTAATGTGGCGTGTGTGGTCACTTACCCCGTATGATTGATTTTTGGGGATTTGGTTCATCTCTTGCTCCTCTCTGCGGCGCTTTGGGTGTTTGTCGGCGTTGGATGGTGTTCCTTTGTTTGGGCAGTTTATTTCACAATTGCTTTTGCGTGATCGCATTCTTCGTGATTTTGTTCTTGGAACCCTAACACGTGTTATAGTGTTCTTCTTTTCTGCGAGTTGCTTGTCACGGGATAAGTAATCTGTGTGCTAATCAAATTTCTGCTGCGTTTCAGGAAGCTTGTGGCGTAGCTCGTTTTGGCTGCATATATTTTTGAATCCAAAATGATGGGATCATTTCTCACGAGGGGCCTTGTGTACATACTCTATTGGCATCCAATTTGTTGTTACAGTTTCGTGTAATGAGGTGGTTGGTTGTTTCTAATGGTACTGTCTTTTTTTGTGGCAGAATGGCTCTTGGCTATGCCTATCCGGCTTATGAATGCTTTAAAACGGTGGAAAAGAACAAGCCAGAGATTGAGCAACTGAGATTTTGGTGCCAATATTGGTTGGTGTTCATTTTTTCAACTAGTCTAAACAATCTTGCTTTTCGATCAGTGTTCATCGATTTGCCATACAGGGGTTTTCGTCAGAGTTTTTGTTAACTTCGATTTTGCCAGGATTCTTGTTGCAGTATTGACTGTTCTTGAGCGAGTTGGAGACACATTTATCTCATGGTAAGAGGTGTTGTCCTTTCATCTTCTTTAAGAATCTTCTTTATCGATCAGCTAGCTTCCAGCCAAGTGAGATTGATCGGATAGGGCACTATGATGACGATGCTCAATGTTTTAAGAAGGACTAGGTCCCCATTGATTAGGCAATGAGTTGGGCGCCTCAAGTCCGAGTCGGTTGTTTATTGAGGATTTAATTTCTTATGCATGCCTCCTAATTGATCATCTTGAGAGTATATAGATCTTACATATAAAGGCATAAGCACCATGAAAAGTAATCTGATTGAATTAATGGACTTGATTTAAAGCCCCAGATCTAGAATCGATCTTGGAGTCCTATTGTGGAATGGAAGGATGACCATGTATAGTTGCAATAGGAGGAAAAGACAAAAAAGGTAATTGGAATATAATCAAACATGTAACTTAAACAGGGGCATAAAGTTATTTATGGAAATAAGTCAATAGCATTCTAAATGAAATATTGCAGAAATAGTCCTAGGCGGCTAGGGGCCCCAAGCTGACTTATCCGCCTGCCTAGTCGCCTAGGCAGCTGACTTTTAATCACTGACGATTATATTGTAAGCCAACACAAGATTGGCCATTTATTTTAACAATGTTTTCTTTCTATGTTGAAGGTTGCCAATGTACAGTGAAGCAAAGCTGGCATTCTTTATATATCTTTGGTATCCCAAAACAAAGGTATGAACCATCCAGGTGTTCATTAGGATTTTTTTTTCTTAATTCATTCATACTCTTACCTACAGTATGCACTTTTTATTAGGAACAACATATGTCTACGAGACATTCCTTAAGCCTTATGTTGCAAAGCATGAGACAGAAATAGACCGGAACATACTTGAATTAAGGGCTAGGGCTGGGGATATTGCAGTCTTATACTGGCAAAAGGCTGCAACATATGGCCAAACAAGGTTTGTCGAAATCTTGCAATATGTTGCCTCCCAGTCGCCGACATCTAGACCGCGACCTCCTCAGGTATCCATTGCTGCTGGCCAGACCTTCCAATTGTCCACACCATTTTATTGCCTCTTGACTTGTGCATTCGTTAACCGTAACAAATCATGTCTTTTTATCTTTCAGTCATTTGTCATGTGTGCCTGTAAAGTTCAGATTGTTTCATGTCTTGCAGCAGCATCACTGCTAGCTTATTTTGTTGTTTTGTTCTTCTTGACAGAGGTTCAATTATGAATTGAGATAAAAGTGCTTCTGGCAGCGTTAAACCCCATGTCCCCATTTTTCTGCTTAGCATCCATTTTTTTACACTTCCATAATTATTGTATTTGGAGGAAAGAAATAAAGCTCCTGCTGAAATGGCCATCTCCCATTATGTTTTGGATGTGCTTTGTTCTTCAAACTTTATAATTGAGGCTTATTGTTTCTTTTGATTCTCTCTAATGTTCATCTTTTTGTTCCTTTGACCTATATTCATATTTTTGTCTAGTTTTCAACACTTTTAGGTGTATCATGTCATTGGTTCATAGTTACCTTGTATGATCTCTAATTAGGCCCTAAAGGCACCTTATGGTCACATAGTGCGCTTAATACAGTCTTCTATTTTATTTTAACCTCCTTATTCTTTTATTAATATTTGCATCCACTACTTTTTGCACGCAATATGGACTCTAATAGACCCTGGAAGTCTGGAACACATTATGCTTAATGATCTATAATACATTCTTAATGAGTAAACATCAAGGTGTTATAACTCTGTTCCCTGCTATTACAGCTTGCACAATTTGCACAAGTACAAACAGATGAGGTTTAAGGTGAACCTTGTTTGTGTGAAAGTCTATAATTCGTTGATTATGGCAATGAATGCCAAATGCAAGATTCTTTACTTGCCTGCCATTGTTGGAGGCCTAAAAGTCAACTGATCAAACATGAGTTACAATTAGTATGCACATAACTATATGATCTAGGTTTCTTATCCCAGATTGCTCGTGATATCTTGAATGCGGTTTTCTTCCATCTCTCTGTATCACGGCTTTTTCCACTGCCCATTTGCATATACACTATCGTCCATTTTGCATTATCAAACAAATCTCTGTAAGACTGTAGCAAGCAGGACTGTTGAAGTAGTTCCTTTCCTTCTTTTTCACTCGTTCTCTTATCCTCATGTTATTCCATCTATATAGTCAATACGATTGCAACATTCTAATTTCATTGGATTTGTAGCTGAAGAACTTGACAGAATTCATGGCTTCAAATACCCCAATTCCATGTCGACTATGAAGTAAGATGACATGGAATTATAATGTGTTTCAATTGATCACCAAACTTAGAATGTCAGCCTCAACCGTGCTTGGTAATACAAGCGACATTACGAAATGTAGTGGATAGATATGAGTGCTGATGGATGTTTCACATTGTTTTTTACAGCAAAGGGTCCGCCAACCGCCGTCCACTGCACCAGTAAGGCCACCTGCTGGAACACAGCAGCCTCAGTCTCCGAAACCACCACGTCCACCTCCGGTTCCTGTTAGGAACCAGGTTCATGATCCAAAGCCAGAAGCAAACCCGGCTCCAGTGGCTCCTCCAGTCCAGAACCAACCCACTGCAAATCCAAGCCAAGCAACTAATGGTACCAGTAGCCATTTGCCATCTGGTCAAACAGACTCCACACAATCTGAAGCTAGCAAGAACTCAACCAACGAGGAGACAAACCCTCCACAAGAGACCATTTTAGAAGAATCCATCAGAGTGACGCGCAACAGGTTGAGGAAAACACGGTCTGCCAACGTTGCCCCCCCAACCACGGGCCCAACATCTTCTGGTGGTACAAACCATTAGCAGCATACAATTGTTTCTCTCTCCTATCTTTTGTTGAGCTTTGCTCGTGATTGTTGGGAAGTGAATTGTTTTCATTTAGCAACAAGTCCAATTTTTCCACTGTATATAAATAAAGTTGATGTAGACATTTGAGGGAGCATTTAGAAGAGATAGGGATAATACTGTATGGAAGTATCTTTTTATCTGAAAAGCTGGAATTGCTACTTGTTACTTGTGATAACAGAGGAAATCATGGGCTACAAAGCGGGATCAGAATCAGATTGTAATGCGACTAAAAAGGCTTTTGCCACCACCCTTCATGGCTTCAGATCAATGGCCATCCCAGTTGCTTTTCACCAAGTATTGCTGATTTAAAGGCCAATTAGATTTTGCTTGGTGATGGACAAGTTGATACATATTCTGTCTTTTTTGCTTTTTTGTTTTTTTTTTTGCTTTCTGGGGTTCATGTGCTGCTTATGTAATTGAGTTGTGGCTGTTGTTGCTTTCCCTGCCACCATCAACCTGATGATACCGGGTTGGCTGATGGTGAAAGCAGAGATAGATGCCTGATCTGGTTCTAAGGAAGCAGTTGGGCTCACGTCAGAGACTACTGAAGAAAGGATAGGATAAAAAGGTTATGAACACCTCTTGCCTACCATTCTTCATCCTTTTGTGTTTGTCTTAAGGGCCCTGCCCTTTTTGATTTTTTTGAACTCCCTAGTGACAGTGGATGTTGGGAGAGCTCCTCTGTAAAGGTCTCTGTTTCGTCAAGACGCCCTGGTTTTTTTTTTCCCCCATGTTGGAAGTTTTATTGTTATATGTTTGTTTGCCAACCATTTTGGTCTTTGTTAAAGAGTTCTTAAGCATGTTTTGCCAAATAATTTAAGAATTTAAAAGGTTGTTTCTTAATGCCTGGGTTAGATAGAATGTCTTCTTTACAGTACTACTTATCATGTAAACTATTGTTTGAATGAAATTATGTGGTGCACATATGTTGCTAACAGTACCGCTATTTAAAAAGATCATAAAACAAGTAGTTGTTTGCATGTGTACACGGGTTCTGCATAGAAGATAGAAGGATGTCTTCTGGACATTTGTTTTCTAATATGTACACAATGTTTCGTGATGACCTTGATTCATATATACACACTTTAAATACAACGATCTGCAAATGTGATAGAGAAATGCTTATTAAAAGACTCATCTTGCATAGTAGGAGATGGATTGTAAGAAATCATCGAATTAGCTAAGAGGGTTTGACAAGCTCTCTCTCTCTCTAGCCAATAATTTTTTTCCTTACCATCCACCACCTATTTATTGTAAGATGGATGTTATTATATTCAAGTATTTCTCATGTGATAAATTTTTTTTTCCTCCTATGCAAAAAGAAAATAACTTTTTCTTAGTGGTTTCTCAGTAAGGCAACTATGTATGGTTTGTCGTACTGGATTGGTGCGTCACAGATGTATTGTACCGTGTCAGGGAAAAAGTGAGTCTTTGACACGGTCGATCCGATCTTATTAATTATTATTATTATTTTTTGAAAGTATATTGATCAAATCAAAATATATTAGTACGGTACATTTCGATTTGTACCATAATAGAGAGAACTCGGTCTGAGTCCTATAGTACCACTTGCTTAGCAACTGTGGTGGCTTGGAACTCATAGTATCATTCGTTAAAGTCTTCACTTTGTTGCATCAAAAGTATACAAATTGGTATAAATATGTTTGAGAAAGGTTTATTGCACTTGCATATTGTACTTAATATGACTATATAACAAATTTATGTGGCATCCAACAATTAGATTGCCATTTTATCATTACTCATGTGAGGGGTGCCACATGGACTATTATCTGGTCTATACAAGTGCAATAAACATTTCTCAATATGTTTTATTACTTTAATAATTTTATAGTTTTATTACTTTAATAATAATTTAGAATATTAAAAAAATATGTTTTTGACTCGCTTTGGCCGGGTCCGATGTCCCGTCCCCTACTCACTCATTCCCGATTCCTCGCTTCGCCACCACTTCTTCCCCCCGCTCCCTTCGCTCCACCCCGACGCCGCCCCTCTCCCGCCGCTTGCGGCGGCGCGTTCTGCTGCCCCGCCGTTGGCTTCTGCGGTGCCGGCCGGTAGCGCCCCGAGAGGCTTTCGCTTTAGCCTTTAGCGCGCATCCCCCTTCGCTTCTCTCTCCTCGCCGTTGCCTTGGAGCGGCAGAAGGAAGGATCGGCCCATGGAATCACCCGAGGGCCGCGACGGCGGTCGTCCGACAGCGGAAGAGGTGATATCGAAGCTCAAGGACGACGGGGATTTCGACGCCCTCCGTCTCAAGATCGTCCGCAAGCTCAAGGAAAATGTGAGCTCGTCACTTCCCTTTATTCGATCCCTTGCGTTTTTTTAGGAGAAGCCATTCCTTGCTGCTGCCTGGTGCGGCCTCTTTGGCTGCTGCTGCTGCTGCTCCTCCTCCTGATTCTGTATCTCATGTCATATAGCTACCCAGAAGAAGGGGGTACAAGGCTAGAATAATGCCTTAGACTATTTTGATGATGTTGAAGCAATCCGTGATCTTGGTTGTGGGGGAGGGGGGGGGGGGGGGCATTGTCCTGTGTGGAACATAAAGAGCAGTTCGTTGGGGACACTACTCTAGAGGTTGATGACATTTATGAGCGATTGTGTGAAGGAGTTGCCAATTTACAGTGTGAACTGGACCCGCGAATACTCTTCAAACTTTTTGTGTTTTGGTAGCCCTTTTTTGGGGGGTGAGGATGTGCTGATTGTTGTGGACATATGGGCTCTGGACTCTATAAATTCTGTTATTTTATCTTTTTGGTGGCCTTCGGAAACAAAAAGGTAAAAAAAGATCCAAAGTGGAGGAATCGATAGATCTTCCACAATCTATAAAAGAAATAGATTTTGGGAGAAATAGGATATTTGGGGGTGCTAATTGCTAGTCAAGGAGCCTTAGATGCTCCGGAAAGTGTAACGATGGCACTAAAGTCCCATTTGGTAACACCTACCTTGTACTCCAGTTTTCCACTACCTATTACCGGGTTGTTCTTAAAATTGAAGGGCAGTTATGTTGCCAAGAGATATTTCGGAAAACTTTTTTTTGGAGGACAATTTGATCTGCTCTGTGGAGGTAGGAACCTTTTACAATGATTTGTTCTGTGAAGTGTGCATGCCTTTCTCAGAAGACTATTTCCATGCTTATCATCTTTAGTCCAGGTGCTTATTCTCTCGTAACAGATCTAATTGTAATGTGGGTTTGTAATCTCTTTGTTGGAGGAAAAAAAGAGGGAGAGAAACTTAGGTTTGCATCCTTCAATATTTCACATTTGATAACCCCACTTATCTTGCTATTTCTTTTAAACTCCTCACTGTCATTTAAGTTATGAAATAAGCTCAGTGGTCAGTAAACATTTGAAAAGGAAAAGAACACATGTTCGAAATATTCTTGAGATACTCCTCCTTTGTTGACTAGTTAATTTAAATAACACAGTACATCTCTGAATACAAAAAACACTGTGCCCGTTAAAAATCTTAAATCTCTCTCAACTCCCAATTTATCACTGCCCTCATTCATAATGCCTCCTTTTCTTCTTTCTTTTACTTTGTCAATGGAAACAGCCCTGTGGGAGAAGAAGAAGAAGATGATAGATGAGATATGAAGTCCAAAAAGAAGAACACAGATAATATGAGGGCCTAGCTCATTCACCAGGTCCACGCCATGATGAAGACTGGAGTCAATAAACCCCTGGTTCTCCATTATTCCAACTTAATGAGGGAAGAAAAAGGTTTGGTGTCCAATTGAAATTAGCTGAACTAACGGTACCTTTGAATACTTAATTCTAGGCTTTTTTTATAACTTTTTTGGATTTGGGGGAGTCAAAATATGAAAATAGAGGCAAAACTAATCCCTAAAATTTTCAAGTTCTTATGGAAGAAAAAGAAAATCCTTGCTAACGCTCCAGGGAACAGGGTTTTGGGAACATCAGTAATAATAAGAGATCAATCTGTCATATGAAAATTGGGCACTAATAATTTCTTTTGATATAATCAATAGAGGAATTATGAGGTCAATGTTAAGCTTTCGGGTTCACATATCTAGATTTCGATACATGTTGACCAACTATTTGGTAGATTTTCACAAGATCTTACCTTCATGCTCAGCAATGCTGGTCCCTTTTCCTGAGCTTTTAACTAAATCTAAATGTCCCTCACTGTGTCGTGACTTAATGCATATAACAGACAGAATGGTGGCTAGGAAAAGAGGGTTTTTTACCTGGGAAAGACAGCAATTCTAGTTCTCATCTGGGAACAAATTCTTTACCACTTTTATTTCATCATTCGCCACCCCATCCTGTGTATTCTTATGGTTGAATGATTTTATGTATATATAGTTTAATAAACTGAAGGTGAGGAGTTTTGATTTAAACTGAACCACTGCTGCCGCACCACCAATGGAGTATGCATGAAGCCACATTTATAGCATTGTGTAGACTGGTGTGGCATGCTCTGTAGCTTATGAAATCAGGTAGCACATGCATATGTATCTCTCTGAGGTATCCTTTTCTAATATGCATGTGTGTATGTGTTAACTAGAGAGTACTCTCTTATTTTTCTGTACGATAATGTGTTATCCATGTTCTCAGATACATGCATTATTTATGCATGTAGAATAGAAGTTGAATAAATAGATAGATATATAAAATTCCTAGTAGCTTATTTTCTTCAAAGCCATTGCCTTTAAAAATTAGCAGCTGAAATGAACAGTCCACTGCAGGAAGATTTGCGCAACCAGATTATTGCAGAGGTGAAACAGTCAGTTGCACTTAATCGTGATGGAGCTGAAAACATGAAGCCCAGACAGCTTTCAGATGCTATTCATGAGGAGATTGGGTAAGTTGAACAAAGAACCGAGCTTTGCTCCTCATGTGTTTTAGTTTTCTGACATGACTACCAATGGAAATCACTGGATGCACGGGCGGCCTACAGTTAACTTACAGGTTGTAGGATTCAACATGTCTATGTTCTGTATTCCCTTAATCGAAAAGGAATCACCTTTCTCATGATACAACAGTTATTCATGATTTTCAGTTAAAATTGTTGCCACACGTCCTATCTCCATGCAGAAAGAAAGTGATGGGTCAGATCTCTGATGAGATATGGAAAATCATCAGGTCAAGTGATGGAATGAAAGATGAAATAACAGAGTCAGTGAAATCTGTCTATAACAATTGGTGACCCCCCAAAGGAGAAATAAACACCTTTTCTTTGCCAAGAAATCAAGCGAATGCTGGGGAAACTCTTCCCAAGCGGCAACTTCTTCATGTGAAATAACCACGCCATGTGAAGACGAGCCTCTTGAACCACCAGGTTTGCTCCATGCGTCCAGGCTTCTCAAGCAGCAACTTCATGTGAAACAGCCATGCAACTTGAAAATGAACCTCTAGAACCACCAGGATTTGCTCCCTCTGCTCCAGTGCAAGTGGACGACGGCAGCAAGGAAGAACATGGGAGGTGCCCAAAGGCGAACTACCACTCAACCATCACAAAGAAGTACAGCATGGGTCACCAGCTCCTTCACCAACAAATGATGATGGGCCACCAGGTTTGCTCATTTTCAGACCACCGATCCAATTGCCAGTACTGCTGATGATGAGGATCCTGATGTGCCTCCAGGTTTTGGGTGATTTCTCTTCTTGACTCTTTAACTCTTGCATTTGAAGAGAGTCCTGAGTTACTTCGACCTTGGCAATGAAGGTTGGACATTGCCTTGTCGTAAGGGAGTCATGAATCCCAGCGTTAGGTGGTGCTGGGAGGGAGGACTACAGAACTCTGAGGTAACTAGAGTGCCTTCGAAGCACTCCAGGTATCAGAGTTCTTCTCTTGACAGACATCCAGGAGGTTAACATCAAACTCATGGATTCACATGCTCATGGCCAGTGCTTTCAGATTCTTCAATTGGTGCAGACCAGAGATCTTGAATATTTTCAACCTCAGTTGTATTTGGTTTATTTCTTCTTACTGGAAACCATCTTTTTACTATGTATGCTCATGTAATCTTTACTTCCTCCAGCTCTATTCTCCTTGTTATTCCAGTATATATGTATATTTTTCTCGTTAGCAAAACTTCAGTGCTAGCCAATTACCTCTGTTGGCAATGGGTGGGGTTAGAGATAACTCCAACCCATGACTAAAGTTATGCAGGGTTAACTCACTTTTTAATTTGTTTTCTTGTGTGTTAACTCAGTTAACTATAGTGAGTTAACCCACTTTCTCTTGATTGCTGTGGCAAAATAAGAGAGTTAAACCACTTTCATATCAAAAAGAGAGTTAATACAGATGGGAGATTGGTGTCAGATGACTTCTTTCCAAGATTATGTTTGGTGATGGCTTTCTAGGAAGATGGTGTAATCACCAAGTTGGATTTTAAATGAGGTATTTCTGCTAGGTAAATAATTTAAGGTTCTGCACGCATATGGTCAGTAATCCTACTTGAAGTGGATATAATTTTTATTTTTTCTAAGAAAGAGTTCTCTTGGGAAAAGAGGGGAAAAGCGGAATGGGTCTTCTTTATAAAGACATACTTATTTTCACCACATTTAATATGAGACTAAATATGCCTCTACAAAATGTTTGTTTCTTTCCTTTAAACTCTATCCAATAACAAACATATATTTTGTTATTATCCCACTTTTCATGGAGGGAAAGGAAAAGAAGTGGAATTTTCTTAATTTTTTTCCGTGCGTTTATAGAGACCTAATTTAGGGATGGTCTACGTTCTCCAAATTTTTGGATAATAAAAATCTTTCTCAGTAAAATATATTTTTCATGAGAAATAAAACCTTGTAAAACAAAATCATGTGTTTACAATCTTTAAGACAAGAAGGTAAAGAGAGAGGGAAAAACATGTGTAGATGGAAATATTTCTCGATGAACATTTCCACAAGGATGATGTGGAAAAATAATTTTCGAAAATATTCTCAATATCTTGAGAAATAACATTTCGACTATTATTTACCTCTATATTGTACAATATGGTCCTATGGAAACTAAAATCCTAAAAAAATAGAAAATTTTAAGTGGGGTGTGTGATGTGTTACCATGTCGTTGTGATAAGTACATAAATCCGATGTTTGGCTTTGTTCATACAAGTACCGTAGCACGGTTGCCAACGCGGGATTCGTGCCACTCGTGCGGCTAAGTACACGTGCGAAAAACATGTCTGTTTTGTCTATTTTCCGGCACAATTTGTTAGTATCAGACATGGCTGGATGGCGACATCTCATCCTGTCCAAAGATCTGATTTTAATATTTAAAATAATTTGAACATTTTCAAATAAAAAGCAAAAGGTCAACTTCAAATGTTTATAACGAGATTGCAACCGTTTTGGTCGTAGATTATTTAAAATTAATTTAGTGTTTCAAATAAGAAATTTGCAAATAAACCTTTTATAGTCTTGGCATATTAGTTAATTATCTTAAACTATCTCCTGTGCGAGGCCACCAAAGTGGAAAAAAATTATAAAATGTGCGTTTTTTATTTGAAGTAATCCTGTCTTTTTTAAACCAAAGAAGTTCTTGATAAATGTCATCATGGTGTAAAATGTTGTAAGAATGCAATAAAACGGTACCTTCTTTAATTTAAAATATCTCATACTAGTTAATTATTCTAAAATGTTTTTATTAGCTGTAACGTCGCGTATTTTTTGGATCTTAGCGGATCCTTGTTTAGCGGGTTTGGTGGGCAATGTGTGGCCCATTAGCTCGTGTTTCAGGTGTTTGCGCGCGGTTGTGAGGCTTGGTGGGCCGTCAGATTGGGCCCAAAACGCTCACAGATTTTCTGCATGTGAACGCGACATGGGTATGCGTCGCGTTCTGAACGCGACGGCCCTAGTGGTCGCGTTCTTGTTGCCGCCGTTGAGCGTCGACGTCTGCATGCGCGCCGCGCGTCGCGCGCTAGGCAGCCTGCTGACGTCAGGTTTGAGAAGGCGACGGCCTCCTACGTCGCGTTCAGGTCGCGACGTAGGGCTATGTCGCGTTCTCAACTGCTGTGCGTTTTTAAAGATGTTTTCGCCGAACAGAGCAGGGGAAGCTCTGCTTGGCCAGGGAGAGCTGTTGCGGTGGTTTCTCGGCGGATTCGTTGCGTTGATGGTGTTTCTGGCGCGTTCCCGCCGCGAGGACATCGTGTGGAGCGGGAGAGACGCCGTGCCATGCGTGGTCTTCGCGTTCTTCGCGAAGGTAGGGTGTTCTACCTCGTTTGATTGTGTGAATTGCTCGTGGTGTGAATTTGATTTGTTTAAAGCTTAAGAAACATAGATACCATGTTAGGGTATCCATTAAAGCATGAAAACGTGAATTAAGCATGGTTTGAATGGTCCGGAATGGTGATCCGTGGAGTTCTTCCCAGATTGGGTTTGCGCCTGTGAAGGCGACGACCCAGGGCGTCGTTCCTAACGCGACAGCCCGATGCGTCGCGTTTCGGTTTGGAAGGTGACACATGAAAGGGTCGCAACCAGATGGCGACCTTGGGTTCTGTCGCGACAAGGTTGCGACAGCTTTACCCGTCGCGTTATGGTTTTTCGTGGCGACATATCGGGGCGTCGCGTTCTGAAGGCGACCTGACCCTTGTCGCGAGCGACCTCAGCAGAGAGGTCCAGTTATGCATGTTTTCTGTATTTTGATTATCTGGTTATTGGTGTTTGTTGTGCATGGCAATGACAAGAGGAGCCAGTGCACTTGTTACGCTCATGGAGCGTGTTGCTCACGAGGTGGGCTTGTTTTATGTGGTTAATGTGTTATTTACTAATCGGTTTGGTGTTTACGTAGTAATTGTGGTGCGTTCGCACCTGTAGCGCTCTTGAAGCGTGTTGTCCATGTTGGACATGTTGTTTACGTGGATGACGTGTGGTGCCCTGGCTGGTGTATTATACACGTGCTGTCTACGTGGTTTGGATGCCGTACATATGGTTTGTATGTGCATGACACATCGTGCGTTATCGTATTTATTGTATATTAATTATTGTGGTTAGTTTGTGGTATTGTGGCGATGTGGTTCATGTTTGAACCTAGCCGTGTCATTGTGGTGTTTCCATGATTTGTGTGTCATGCATGTTGTGCATGGCTAGTGGTTGTCGTTATGATTATTGTAATATAATTTGTGTAGTTACTCTGAGGTAATTGGGCAGTGAAGGTCATGTGTGGACCTAGCCCTGGTCTGTTGTTGTTCCTCCAGAATATAATACGGATTTATGTGTTAAGTGGTGTGTGTGCTGCCACGGAGGTTACGAGGTGCCGATGATAGGCAAGATTGTGGTTCATGAATGTGTTGGTGTAGGATAGCCTTGGGGTCACATGGTGACCGATGTTAAGCTAATCCTAACACATGTATACCGTGATTTATAAATAAAGACTATATGTGTATATATCGTGGTTTGGCGTTGCCGCGTTTGGTGGTCCGGCGCCTGTTCCGGAATGCCTCTCTAGTCGGGTACCCCAGGTTCTTTGTGAGCCAGGCACGTTTTGTTTGTTGTGCTCGGGGTTTTATCCCGTTACTGTGTGTACTGTCGAGGTTTGTGTCGTCTGTCCTGGACCCCCTCACTCCTGTGTTTGAGTTGTACGTCCGGCTGAGGGAAGACGACAGTAGGGCAGCGGCTTGTGTTTGTGGGTGTGCAGTCGCTTGTAGCGCGCTCGTAGTTGGGGGTACGAACACAGTAGTCGACACTGGTCCCCAGCTAGTCCTGTTTTTCCAGTGCCTCACTTTAGGGTGCTCCGGCCAGAGACCCTAGAGTGCCAGGCATGGACCTGTATTGTGTGTCTGCAGTGTGGTTGGTTAGTCCCTCCACAGTTGTTTGACTTGTTCTTGTGGAGCGGCAGTTGGACTTTTCATCCGTGACTGCGAGGCTGAAGATTGTTCTTGTGTTGTGTTGTCCGGGTGGATACTGACATGATCAGCCAATAGTTCTTTCCGTGTGGTGGCGTCGTTCTTTCTGGCTCTTGCTTTGCCCGTGGTCGTGGCTTGTGAGCAGTGGCTCATTGGGTGTGGTTTTACCGTTGAGACGTGCCCTGGTGTGGCACGGTACTAGTTGTGGTTGGTGAGCGAAGACTCACTGGTTGTGATTTGATTTGTGTAGTGTGCTTGTTGTTGGCACATGCGTTAAGGTTTTACTGTAGTAGTGTGCCTTGTGATGGCACTGGTTCAGTGTGTGGATTCCGTGGTGGTACCTCGTAGTAGTATAGGTACTTGTTACCCATTGTGTCATTGTGGGTAATTTTTCGATGAGGCTTGTGGACTAGGCGTACTGTGGTTGGTAGAGCTGTGCTCTGTGGAGGTCGTATGATGGGACCTTCCACTTGTTTGTTTTACCTTTCTTTAGGTAAGCTTTCGATATGGTTTAATATGTGATGGATTGGCCGCTGTAGCCGATCATGTTACTTGGTGTGTGTAGCTTCTGATATATCGTGGTTTGGGTTTAATAGACCAGCACTTGGTTGGCTGTCCTATTACCCACGAGGTTAGGTTCGTCCTGGAAGCTTGCAGCCTAGGCAGTGACTTGCCTGTGTGGCTTAAAGCGTAGGCGACCAGTTGTTGTTATGGTTTTCTGTGATGCTTAAGGGCATTTCTGTTGTTGTGTGACTAGCGATGCGGAACTAGTCTGTGTTTCTTCTTACCTTCCGAGGTTATATTTGATTAAGGAATTTATATTTAATTACAGTTTAAATTCAATTGTTGTGAGCATGAAATGGTTTGGCTATCGGTGTTACCAGTGAAATCATTTGGGGTTGAGGTCTCTTCTGTTTAGTTGTTGAGGTTTTTGGGTGGTCCCCTACTGAGCTTGTGATTTGTTGAGGCTCACTCCCCTACAGTTCTTTTCAAGACTTACCGTTGGTTCGGCTTGTGGAGACGTTGTGTCAGACTTGTACCACCAGCAATAGTGTAGTATTAGTGTTATGTGAGCTTGTGCTCCCTCGGGGTATGCCACAGGTAGTTGTACTTTTAATTAGACATGTAATAATGTAATGTGACAGTTGTAAATTGTTATATGCAGGTATGAGCACATATACTTTTTGTGTTTTATACTGTGTAATTGTCTTTTATATTCTTACTGGACACGTGTGTGAGATATCTCTTGCGAGACTTCGATCCGTTCGCGGGAGGCGATCTGGATATAGACCCTTATCGTGCATAAATATTCAGGGCCGTCACATTAGTAGTCATAAAATGGTTCTTAATACACTTTTAAATTTAGCAACTTTACTCTTGCCACAATTAGACAGTTCTAAAATGTGTACTATCTTTTCTTCAACATTTTTTTTTTCAAAAAGTATGTTCATCTCTTTTTTCAGATGTTTCGGACACATCTATATAGATCGAAACACCGAAGGAATGCTAAAAAACATATGTTTAATAGACAGAAAACAGTTTGACTTTTATGTTATTATTGATTTTTTTATAATTCAATTATGACATATTTATAATGACAGACCGTATCCTAAGTGAGGTCCCAACCTCAAATATTGTTTTTGAAATATAGAAAAAGTTAAAATAATTCATTATATATTCACAAGTCTCAATGTGCACCATTTCCCTCTCCCCTTTTTTTATTGATGTATGTGGCTCCTCTTTCCACCCCTCTCTCTCTAACCCCCCTCTTTTTTTTTCTCTCTGTCTCTCTCACCCCCTACCCATCACATCTCTCTAAGTTTTGTCTCTAATCCCCACTTCTCTCTCTCTCTCTAACATCCACTCCTACTTCTCCATATACCTCAAACATGACACACACCCATTCCCCCATCTCTCTCTCTATCCACTCCTACTTCTCTATATAGTGAGGGACTTTATGTATCTATTAGACAAAACGGACACCATTTACTCTAAAATATAAATAGATGGGCCACGACAATGTGACACTTACTAATTCTACTTTCACATATGTGGGATGCCCTACCCAAGGTGAAAAGATATTTCTCTACATCTTAAACATGCCCCTCTCATTCCTCTCATTCTCTCTCTCTCTCTCCACTCTTTTTTTTTTTGATAACGAGGAAATCCGTCCCATGTGATTTTGTGGGTTCAAAGATTGGTGTTCGTGAACTCCAAGGTCAGATTTGGAGCAGTCCTACTTTTCGTGTACCCGTATTACCCTTATCCCACTTGACCGAAAAAAATCTCGAATTTACACACATCGAGATTACATGTAAATCAAGTAAGTCCCCCCCCCCCCCCAAGATCGAATTCAGGATCTCTTACTTTTAAGCAGAGTTCTAACCGATCGACTCAACCGGGTCCTCTCTCTATCCACTCTTACTTTTACGTGAGAAATCTCTTTCTACTTATTTACGAGTATAAGAATATCACGATCGTCTCACCTAATTGATCAGATCTCACACGTCAATAAGATGGGAGGCTCGACCTCTACCAATCAAATGAGACGTCAAGTAAATGAAACAGGTAGAAAGCATTTCTCCTTTCTCTATGTATCTCAAACTAAACATAACACATCTCATTCCCCTATCTTTCTCTGTCTATCCATTCCTATTTCCACGCAAAGAGAGATAGGTCCATAGGTACCACTCGCTCTAAAATATTAATAAGTAGAGCCCACAATAATAAGACACTTATAATTCGATTTACATGAATTATCTACACCAACCAAGGCAAAAAAAGGGAAAAAAGCTTCTCTACATCTCGAACATAATTAACACACCCCATTCTCCCATCTCCTTCCTCCACTCCTACTTCTCTGTACAGCTCAAACATGATACATCTCATTCCTTATCTTTCTCCCTCTATCCCTCTTACTTCTTCTATATAGGAGGACATATATATACCACTCAATCTTAAAACATCAATATTTACCCGGCCAAGAGGTCGATTAGCTTTCTCTGAGTAGAACTCACTTTGTGAATCTGCAGCGTTTGTTTTGCTTATGGCAAAGCTAAAATCGCCAAAAGTCGACTGTTGATAGCGACACAGTACGACCAAGCTTTGCAGTTTGGTTTCTGACACACTTTTGCAGGTGCGAACGATGATGCACAAAAGGTATAAAAAAAAATTTAAAAATTTCTTCAACCTACCTGTAGACACAATGGACACTATAAATATGTAAATTTTTCAAAAGCGGGGTGAGAGCCGCTTTTCCCCCACAGATGAGAGAGAATTTCACATCTCTCTATCTCTCTCCTCTTGCGCAAATCACCTATGCACGCAAACTTTGGTCGGCTAAAATGTTTGGAAACACAATAGATTCTGTCAGTGATTTTGCAGGGTAAATCGTTGCAAAAGCGTTCTCAAACAGTGCCTTAGATAAAAAATTTTTTTTCCCTACATCTCAAACATGACACATCACATTCCCCCGTCTCTCTCTCTCTCTATCCACTCTCTACTTGTTACATAAATTTCAAACGTGACACCCTATTCTCCCATCTCTCTCTCTCTCTAACCCCCACTCCCACTCTTCATCTCACACACCCCCCCTCTCCCATCTCTCTCTCTCTCTCTCGTCTCTCTCTCTCTCTCTCTCTCTCTCTCTCTCTCTCTCACACACACACACACATCCCTCCCACCTCTCTCTCTAACCCCCACCGAACCAGGGTGGGCCCCACGGCGCCCTCGCAGTAACGTACCCCACGTAGATACGAACCTTTGTGATAACTCCACCCCCTTTCGTTTTTAGTATTCTAACTCCCGTTAAATCCGTTCCCCTGGTTGGAGCATGCAAACGTGAAAAAAAACCCACCAAAAAAAAAAAAACTGACAGCCTGGTTTTGATCGATCCCTGGAACGGAGGGCCCTCGCCGTCGTTCCTACCCTCGGCGGCCCGCCGGAGGAGAGGGTTGTGTGTGTTTTTTTTTTGGGGGGGGGGGAGGGAGGGCGGCGCCGCAGACGCCCCGCCATGGCAGAGAGCTACTGCCCCGACTGCAAGCGGAGCACGGAGGTGGTCTTCGACCACTCCGCCGGCGACACCGTGTGCTCCGAGTGCGGCCTTGTGCTGGAGGCCCATTCGATCGACGAGACCTCCGAGTGGCGGACCTTCGCCAACGAGTCCGGCGACAACGACCCCGTCCGCGTCGGCGGGCCCTCCAACCCGCTCCTCACCGACGGGGGGCTCTCCACCGTCATCTCCAAGCCCAACGGCACCCATGGCGAGTTCCTCTCCTCCTCCCTCGGCCGCTGGCAGAACCGCGGGGCCAACCCCGATCGCAACCTCATCCTCGCCTTCCGCACCATCGCCACCATGGCCGACAGGTGGGTCCTTTTGGAGGTCTCTTTTCCCTGCTTGTTTCGTTGCTTCGGCTCCTCCGTTTCCTCGATCTCTTCATGTTTGCTTACCCCCCGCTTGAGATGTGAATCTTTGCCTAATACTAGGTAAAATAGATCCGGCAGTTGCTTTTCTTTTCCTCTTTCTTTCTGCTTCGTCATCGAACTAAATATGTTGTAGTTTTGTGCTTACGATTCTGTTTCCAGTTTGGAAGGGGAAAAAAGAGGCCTTTTTTTGGTTTTTGGTTTTATCGTTATTGTGCCTGTTGTTGCTGTTGGAGCCGACTGTTTGGAGGTGATAGCGTAAAGAAGAGGGTTTTCTAGTTTTGTTAATTATATTATGTAGATGGTACTGCAACAGCTGTTCTATTTATGCTACACCAATTTTGCTCTAAAGGAAGGGAATTTGGTCTCATCTGAAGGGAGATTAAACTATTTGATTTATTTTGTTATCCTCGTTTCTTAGGGTTATGAAGGAAAGGAACGGGCTCCCTTTAGGACAAAACCCCGGTAGAGTTTGTGATTTTGAGGCGAGGTGAATGACGCTTGGCATTAGCATGAAGTATATATAGACAAAAATTATCTTTGCTGTGTGTGTGCATTGGCAAATCAATACAAACTGGTTTCGGGAATGTTAACTAACGCCAGAGAACCTGAAGATGAGCCTGTTCAAATGCAACTCCGGAAGTTGGAACTAGTTTTGTGTCGGTGAACTGAAAGCTGAAAACATCCAATTTTCAAGAAGTGGCAACTTATTAGACCGAGTTATGGCGGTGAGGATGGATGGTTGAAAAGATCTGAGAATTCACAATGTGTTAAATTGCTTCTATCATTGCTGGGGAAGGGATAAGTGATGTTTACTTTCAATTTAGACTTACTAGTGACAGCACCTGCGCAAGTGCACATAAGAGAGAAAATATAGATATAAAAATATGTTAATACTGGGAATCATCAGGTTGATTTAAACCTTTGAAAGCATTTTACGTTGAGAAAAATTCTATAATTCTGATAATAAGATAACAATATTGATACAAGCTATACATTTTTGAACACTGAATTCATATGACATATTAATAATCAAAATAAAGGAAAAGAATACTGGATGTTTAGTGGAGGACGAAAATATTACTGCAAATTTTTCATGCAGAATAATTGTTGGAATGAGATTAATAATTGTTAGGAGATGCATGCTGAGGTTCATTCTTAAAGAATTGAAGCAGTGGTAATAAATTTACTTCATAATTTAATGATACTTCAAAACCCAAGGAAAAAAACACAGAATTAATTTGTGCACCTCAAATATAAAAAGCAACATTGTTTATGCCAATTTAACCTAGATATTACTCGTAATTAAAATGTTTTCTGATTTTTTTTAAGGTCTCTAGCGTGGTGGTAGAGCACAGTCCAATAAATGGTAAATATGCAACACCCTAAGTTCGAAACTGGGGTCTCCCGTCCCTTCCCACCCATGGTACCAACTGGGCTATGCCCAATCGGTTTTGTGAATTTGAGTGCTGCACTATTCTCCCAAGACAGTACAATTTCCATAAATCTTTGACCTCTTTGCTCATGGGTTTCCCAAATGCAAAATGAATATTAGACTTAAAGAGAAAAAAATAAAGCTTAGGATAAGTATATGTCCAACCATATCTATTAAGAATAGAACAAATGGTACCTAGTGTCTTAAATGAACAAAGTTAAACTTTCATAGTTACATATGATTGTTCTCCATCTTCTATGTCAATTGGAGCATTCTTTAGAGCATCATTTATATAGAGGAGATTCGCTAATATGCTATAGAGTTGCCATTATTATAATAAAGCAAAAGAAAAGCATATAAAATGGGCCCTCCTAAAGTATTGAGCCTTTTAAAGGTCCAAACTCGAACCCAAAACCTAGGCAGTGAGTTGTGGGAATCCTCTACATAAATAAAGGTGAAACTCCCACTGATTTCCGATATGGGACTAAACCACAACATCCTCCTCATGCTGATCTAACCAGTTTGGGGTGCAACATGGATAGGGACAAGTGTCCACATACGAAGAGGGTCCAAGGGTAAACCCACTATGATACCATGTTAAAGGCCCGAACTCTAACCCAAAACCTAGGCGTTGTGTTGAGGGAAATCACTTACGTATATAGAGGTGGAACTCCCACAGATTTGCTATGCGAGACTAAACCACGACAGCTTATTGATGAAGCCAACAGATAGTTGTGGTGTGATTTGTTGGTTCTACTAATATAAATGTCTATTTATATCTTGTCAACATCATCGTTGCGAAGATGGGGAGATCTAAAAGCTTTTATCCTATGCAATGCTTGTTATGCACAATTGGGCCAGTTCAAAGGAAAGGTTGTTATCAAAATTAATGCAGTTTATTATAACTGAAATCTATTTAGTGATAAATAATAAAAATCAGCGGATTGTTGATTTTGAAAAACTTAATATAAGCGTTGATATTCTCTATGGACAGATGGAATATAATTAGAAAATTATTCTATTTCAAAGTTATGTACTAGTATAGATGAAATGCACCCTCTTGATTGTCACCAAAGTTTCTAATTACTTTCCTTTTTTTTTTTGTAAACACGAGGCGATTCTCATTCTAAATTCTACATCACCATTATGATAGTTAAATGAAACAAATATGGCATAAAAGTCCAAAATAGGTGAGAAATATGGTTTAGGGGGCAGAGAAATCCTGCATGAACTGTACATATTAACTGAGTTGCCTAATCTGTTATTCCTATTCCATTGATCAACCAGGATCTTATAGATATTCAACAGTGTGAACATTTTCTTCATGAATCATCTTGGATAACTAAGCACTTTGTCCAATGCAAGAGCAGGAAATAAAGGGGCCTTGGCATCAGAAATATTTACTAAATGGGTTTGGAAGAAGTGAGGTAGGGGGTTATGTCTAGAGGTCATTTTTCAAAAGAACTACAGGAGATCCAGGACATGAATCCTACCATTTCTCCAATGTCTCAAGCTTCTGAAAGGGCACTTGTTGTTCTAAGGAGTTTGTGAGGTCTGGTTTTTCACTCTTTGTTGGTGACAAACAGAAGAACCTTTTCTGGAAGGATGGTGGCTTGAAATAGGTCCGTGGCTGAACTCCATCCAAGTCTATATAGCTGATGAACTCTTAGTGGAGGTCTTTAGTCATGGGACCAGAGTATGGACACTTCTGTTTTGAAACGTGGATAGCAGAGGATGGACACTTATCTTGAGAAACCTATGGAGTTGATTATTCAGCTGGATGACCTGTTTACTTCCAGTGGAAGAAACTTCTTCAGTGCATGGTTGATGTGGCCTAGAAGTATGAATAATTTGGTTGAGCTTAGTCTTGGAAGTAACATAGGTGGATGCTAATATGATGTTTTTTTAGTGCTGTATGAATTCCAAAGGGGAGTAAAAACAACATTCCAACATTTTCTCCAAAATATATGGTGACTTCTACTTCCTATTGTTTTTTTCAAATAACAAGAGTTAATATGGCCAAGAGGAAAGAAGAGGTTCTTCTCATCCAACCATGGCATACTACCTGGATTGGATATGTGAATTGGGCATTGCTGATCCTGATCAGATTGTGTCGTAGTCGACTCTGGGCAATCCCATGGAAGTCAGGCTGATCCTGGATGGGCCTGATTAAAGTAGTTTTAAAATGGTTTAAAAATTAAAGAATATCATAAAAAAGAAAAATCGAGAAAAAAATCAGGAAAAAATATAGGCATCTATGAAAATTTAGAAGTAGTAGTATCATTAAGATACATTGGTATAGGTTAGGTTGAGAAACGTAAATCATAAGAATTATAGGATAATTAAAGAAAAATGTATTTTTAATATTAGAAATTCAATTGTCACTAAAAAATCTTACTACTAACTTATATATATATATATAAATATATCTAAATACGATTATGATAATAGTTCATACAATAGTTTACTACTTTATAGCATATTGAATTTCATATAGATGATCTGACGTGTAGCAAATAAGTTAAATTAACTCAAAACTTTGGTCTTAAATAGAAAAAAAGTCAGTTGATCCTTCAAGCATTGATTTTGAAGTTTGTGGCCCAAACATCCCAAGGTGCATACAAAAGTAAATTTATTCTAAATGAAATTGTGAGATAACGTTTAAAATTAGACAACTGCTCATATCAGCCTGAATCAAGTCTAGATCATCCAATCCGGGATTCCAATTGTTTTAGGCTGATTCCAGGTGATCCCACTTGAACTTTTTAATTTAGGACCTATTACCCCCTAGACTCAGATTGCCACCCTTCCATTCCAAGACAAATCAGCTGATTCTAATTTGGATCAGCCAGTTCTGCATTCCATGCATCCAACAGCTCACACTCCTTAAACACAGAGAAGAAAACCATGAGCTTTTAATGCCTCTTCTCCACCTCTCCGCAGAGAAATTAAGAATAAATCTAGACCAGTTGAAAAGAAAAGATAATGTTCTATGCTAAGTGTTCCTGATGTATCTACTAGTTCCCTGAAGGCACTCCCTTCATATGAACAGTACATGACCTTGATTATCAGGTGGGGAGAAAAAAAGGCAAAATGCAATAAACACTCGTGATCGTTGCTGTCTTTTTGGTTTTTTTTCCTGGGATATCCTTACAGTGTTTCTAGTTTATCATTTTTGTGTCTCTAGAAAATACTGTGCTCCTGATGGAATGGATTTCAATCCATTGTCAAGGTGCAAGTTTCATATCATGGCAATGGTTTTTGTAGATAAAGGTAGTTGATGTTGTGCATTGTCTATCTTCTCTACATAGTGTTGAATTTTGATTTGGTTGCTCTTTTTTCTCAGGTTGGGTCTCGTTGCAACTATCAAGGTAAATGGAGCTGTTGCATGTAACTGTGTTTTCTTTTTTGCAAATATTTCTTCTTGAAGATCTGTGGTAGTGTAGATCTCCAGTCACCCACATCAGATAAAATAGTCTATAGGTTAAGGTTTACCAATGAGGATCAATCATATCATTGTATAATTACACATGCAAACAATATATCCACCTCTGTGTGTGTGGTGTATATATATATATACATAGAGAGAGAGAGAGTACACCCTGCCATCCTGAACATCTAATCTCTTAGATTTAAATCCAAGGAATCATAATTAAAAATCTACCACACACCTATGTGGCCTGTGCACTCCACTTCCCACGGAGCAGGCCCCACTCCGCTTCCGCAGGCACAAAGCGCACTCCAATTTATCATATGACTCCTCTTTTTGCTTCTTATTTTTCTTTGTTTTCTCCCAACCTTTTTCTCTGTCATTTTGGCACGCCAGAGGTGCACATCACAGAAAAAAATACCTCTGTCAACTCGTTTAATCAACATCCAATGATCAAGCATGTACCAATTTCCATGGCCTTATGTGCACAAGGTGACTAAGGTGCCATGGCAACTCGGGGTCTCCGTATACAAGTTGACCTGTTGGATTTTTTCTTACGGGCTATACAAATATGTAGATATAAGATAAATACATATTATACCCATGAAAACTACCATATTCCTCATGAATACCCTTAAAATCTTGACCTATCAAATATACCCCATATTTGACTAATATGCATCGATTATATCCTTTGGGTTAATTGACAGTCAGAATCTAAGGAATATTCCAGTAAAGCACAGACGGAACTGTTAAATGGGTTTGAAAAGACAAAAATACGCTTATCCAAAAATTGTGTGAGAGAGGGAGGGGTTGCGGGGGTGGGGAGGGGATTTTAGGCTGAGTGTAGGTTAGTCTTTTCCACTCTTGACCCGACAATGGTTTTGTTCAACTGACGGAATCTAATGGCAGGGATAGTTGTGATTTAATTCATTCAAATATGGGGTATATTTGATGAGGGCCATCAAAGGTGTGAACACGGTCCGGTTCACCCCTGTTTTTTTACAAATCGAAACCGACCCAAAATGTTTGACAAACCGAACCGAACCGATTGAAGGCAAAAAATCAAGGTTTTATGGTCTTTGGGGGATTCGAACCCAAGACCTCCCAAGGGAGATCCAGTGCGCTAACAACTGCGCCATAGAATTGTTGTGAAATATGTAATATTTTATTATATATATATATATATATATTATTAGAATGTTGTGACAAAACATTTGCATGATGATACCTTGGTGTATGCTATTTGCAGATGATATGTCTTATTGATGAGAGTATTGATGGTTTAAATGTTAAGTTAGAAAGTTGGAGACATGCTTTGGAGTCTAAAGGTTTTAAAATTAGTAGGAGTAAGTCTGAGTTTATGCACTGTAATTATAGTAATCAAAGGGTTCCTCAAGGAGATGTGGTTCAAATTGATGGTCAAGATATTTCTAGAGTAGTAGCTTTCAATACTTGGGATCTATCATCCAAGAGAATTGGGAGATTTATGACGATGTGGCACATAGGATTAAGGCAGGTTGGGTAAAGTGGAGAAGTGCATCAGGAGTCCTTTGCGATCGTCGTTACCAGTGAAACTTAAAGGAAAGTTTTATAGAACGGCAGTGAGGCCTGCATTATTATATGGCATGGAGTGTTGGGCAGTGCGAAAGGAACACGTAAATAAAATATGTGTAGCAGAGATGAGGATGCTGAGATGGATGTGTGGTAAGACTAAGAAAGATAAGTAGGAATGAGCGCTTCCGTGAGGATCTGGGGATAGCTCCAATTGATAGAAAAATGAGAGAAAATAGACTTAGGTGGTTTGGACACGTGTACCGTCGCCCTAACTCGGCGCCGGTTAAAAGATGTGACCAAATTTTAGTGGATGCTAGTAAAAGAGCTAGGGGAAGGCCTAAAATGAGATGGTGCGATGTTATCAGAAGGATTTGGACTTTTTGAGTTTAAACACGACTATAGCACTTGATAGAAATCTTGGCGGAAAAGGATTCATGTAGCCGACCCCAAATAATGGGATAAGGCTCTGATGATGATGATGATGATATATATATTCGGTTCATTTTGTTTCCCAATGGAAAATCGAACTGAACCGAGGGGGGTCTTCAAGCCAACCCGAACCGTCAGTTCGGTTCGGTTTTTCGGGTTAACCTGAACAATGAACAGCCCTAGCCATGAGGCAAAGATTTAGGGTATACATAATATTTCCATGTATTGTAGGGGTATGCACGTACTTATCTCTATAGAGAGAGAGCGAGTGATGTTGCTATGCAGGCAAGTCAATTGATGCAGCCACACTGCATGTAGTAGGTCCATTTCCAAAAAGAAAAAGGGAAAAGATCAGAGGGAGAGGTTGGGCTATTGGCAGCCTTGCCTTTCTTGCTGCAGCATGCATCACAGTGGGGTGCATACTGGTGGATGCCATTTAATTGCATGCCTAGCATGATTTCCTTCCTAGATGCCATTCCTGAGACCAACATAATATTGTGTGACTGCCTTCAAAAGCATGCATTTCCAGATATATATTGACATTTCTTTATTGTTTGATTTTTCTTCTACACAAAGGAATTGGGAAGAAAGAAGGAACATCAGAGTTATAATGAGAGTTGTTATAGGTGTTAGGGGAGTGAGGTTGCTCCCACATTTGTAGGAGTTGGTTGGGGATGGGTTGACATTGTCATGCTTGTGAACTGGGGAAAAATGTGTGTGTGTGTGTGTGTGTGTGACTGCCTTCAAAAGCATGCATTTCCAGATATATATTGACATTTCTTTATGTTTGATTTGTCTTCTACACAAAGGAATTATGAAAGAAAGAAGGAACATCAGTTATAATGAGAGGTTGTTATAGGTGTTAGGGGAGTGAGGTGTGGTGTGGGCAAGGGATGGCAAATCGCGCGGGTCGGTGGGGGTCGGGTCGGGCGGTCGGGTCGGCGGCCTGCGACCCGAGTTGGCGGGGGAACCGGCCAGGATCCGCGGAGTCCCGGTAGTCGGGCCGGATCCGCCGGGGTCGCGCGACTCCGCGACCCGACTACCCTGACTCGCCGACTCCAAGTGGTCTGTATGTGGTGTAACCGATTCTCTCAGGTTACCTTCGGATCCTCTTCGGTTAGGGGTTCAGGATCTCCTTATTTACCTGAATATCATTTAAGTAAATGTTATAATTTGTTGTTTCATTTACTTAAGATATTACATGTAAATAAGGAAGTACCCCCCATTTGAATCCAATAAAAATATCAAAAAAATCATATCTCTTACTAATAAAAAGTCAACTCTCCCATCGAAGAAGAAAATCGCGATTTCGATGATTTTAGCGAAATGCTAACTTTCTAATCTCTCATAATTTGACCTATCTAAAATTTGATAATCAAATAAACCCATATGGAACACTAAAATTCAAAGTCCGGTAAAAAAAGTCAAACGTGCATATGACTTCTCCAAGGGAGCCCTCTCCTACTGACAGCACTTAGTCTGCTTGAGACCTCTCAGGATTGGTCAAACCTAAATTATCACCACCAAAGTCATGAGAATTGTCACTTTCTAAGACTTTTTCAATTAGAAAGTGAAATTTCTGAGTTTAGGTGATATTACCTTAGGTTTGACCAAATCTTGAGAGCTCTCAGCAGACTGTGTTGTCAGTAGGAGAGTGGCTCCTTTGGAGAAGTCATATGCACGTTTGACTTTTTTTACCGACTTTGAATTTTTAGTGTTCCATATGGTTTATTTGAATTATCAAATTTTTAGATAGACCAAATTATGAGATTAGAAAGTTAGCATTTCGCTAAAATCATCGAAATCGCGATTTTCTTCTCGATGGGAGAGTTGACTTTTTTTGTGGTAAGAGATATGATTTTTTTGATTTTTTATTGGATTCAATGGGGGTACTTCCTTATTTACATGTAATATCTTAAGTAAATGAACATTTACTTAAATGATATTCAGGTAAATAAGGCATCATAGTTACCGTTGCTCTGTATTGTAATATGAACATATGTGTAACTAGACTATAGATATACCCAAAATGTTATATTACTATATATTTTTAAATAATTTTACTGATTCCTGATTTTTTGTGATTTTTCTGGATTTTCCTGATTTTTTTTTTTTTGTTTTTTTAAAAAAATTATTCTGGCCGACCCAGGGTCGGCCAGACTCCATTGGAGTCGGCCGACTCCACCGACCCGACCCGACTCTGCCATCCATGGGTGTTGGGTGTGGGGTGTGTGTGTGACTGCCTTCAAAAGCATGCATTTCCAGATATATATTGACATTTCTTTATTGTTTGATTTGTCTTCTACACAAAGGAATTAGGAAAGAAAGAAGGAACATCAGAGTTATAATGAGAGTTGTTATAGGTGTTAGGGGAGTGCGTGCATGTGTGTGTGTGCGCGCGTGTGTGTGCACGACTGCATGCTCGTGTGTGTGTGTGTGCGAGCGCGCGTGTGCGTGTGTGCATGTGTGTGTGTGTGTGTGCGCGCGCGCACGTGTGTTCGTGTGCGTGTGCGTGGGTGTGGACGCACGTGCGTGTTTTGATTTGCCTTCTACACAAAGGAATTAGGAAAGAAGAAGGAACATCATAGTTATTATGAGAGTTGGTATAGGTGTTAGGGAGTGAGGTTGTGTGTGTGGGGGGGGGGGGTGGGTGTGTGGTGTGGGTGTGGGTGTATTGTATGTCTGAGGAGGGAGGTAGATTTTTTTAAAAATCCATGTTTCTTATTTACTTATGTAATGTCAGTTGCCATGAGTCAACAAACAAAACATGTAAATCCTTGAATTTGCCCATATCTGATGAAAGCAAGAAAGTTTAGAGTTATCAGCATTATCATAGTATGTAAAGGAAATGACTATTAGTAATGTAATGAGGATAATCTTCTTGGCTCAGTTGTCATGTTCAAGTTAGCAATGGTCTATCTTTCTGGGAAAATGATGCTCAGTCCAGCAAATTCAACATAATTGTTTAGGTGGAGGTCGACAGCTTATACAAGCTGTTGCTTGTCGGTACATCAGATCAGGAGTTGAGCACAAATCAATTGAAAGCTAAAGATATTGCTCCAATCTCGGGGATTTGATCCTTCTTGAGTCTCAAGTCAATGCTGATTGGGATAGGGGTCTGTGCATTACTTCTGTCCTTTGTCAGATGGCGAGGGGTTTTAAAAATTCATTCCCACACTGCTAATTTTTATGGCATGGCCCCTCACGAAGGGACCTGGATGTCTCTTGACAAGGTGTAGGGAAAGTATTTATCTCCTTGTTAAAAACCTGAAACAAAAGGTTTCTGGAATAAAGACTCAATGATGGTAATGAATATATGATTGGCATATTAATACCATCTTTTGCTACAATAAATCCGTAATAAAATAATTTCCTATGATTTTAAAACATGTAACATGTGACAAATGATGTCAAGGACTTTAAGGTCACCAGAATAGATAAATGTATAGTAAATGCTTGCATGTTTCTGAATCTTTAATTTATTTATATGCAATCCCTTCTTAGTTCATCACACTTTGTTAAATGTATTTCTACTTGTGTTTCATTATCATGAAACTTCTCTACTGAAAGTTAAATATACTTTGAAGGACCGAGCCAATGAAATATACAAGAAAGTGGAGGATCTCAAGTCTATTAGAGGAAGAAATCAGGATGCAATTTTAGCTGCCTGTCTTTATATTGCTTGTCGACAGGAGGACAGGCCTCGTACTGTAAAAGGTGTCACTTATTTCTGTTAATCTGTACAATTCTGGTAGCTTCCTATTCCTTATGTTGTCCTTGTTATGACTCCATCAAATTTGTTATTCTATGAGTAGAAATTTGTTCTGTTGCGAATGGAGCAACAAAAAAGGAGATTGGCAGGGCAAAAGAGTTCATTGTAAAACAGTTGGAAGTTGAGATGGGCCAGTCCATGGAGATGGGTACTATTCATGCAGGGGATTTCTTGGTGAGTATTCTGCAGTCTCAATTTTCCTTTAGGGCATTTCTAAGACAGTATTTTAGGAAGTTATTCTTTGGATAGTCATAGTTCCATTAATTTTAATCTTTCAATCTTAAAGGATCTTACTTTTCCTATGCCATGATATGCAGAGAAGGTTTTGTTCTCACCTTGGCATGACAAATCAGGCAGTTAAAGCTGCTCAAGAAGCAGTGCAAAAGTCAGAAGAGCTTGACATAAGGTAATGATATTGGAAGAGATCTATCATTTTCTGATGTTATTGACATCTGGTTCAAACTAGTCTATGACATGACGTGCCAGTTATTCCTTAATCTGATTCATGATGCATTTCCCTTTCTTCTGGTTTCACCTAATAAGCTGGTGGATGCCCCCAACATGGGATAAGGCCTGATGATAATGATAATGCTGATTGTTGTTGGCCATAGTCCATACTAGAGATTTGCAACTCATGGTATTGTTTCATTCAATGTGGGATAATGAATTGGTTTATGTCATTGTGTTCAACTATATTGACTGTTTAAACTTTAAAGCAGTGAAATCCAATTAATCACTCATGTGAAGTTGGTGGATGTTAAGAGAGGATCGTGTCCGTGTATCCTCTGCATACATGTATAGACTTTTCCCCTTTCTATATTTCATATTTGTATAATTGTATCCTACTACAAATAGGAGATAGGTCATTGGCCTTGCCCTCTTTATACATGAAGCAATTCTATAGTGCACCCTCCACTTTTCTCCCTCACTGCTCTGTGCTTCACAGTGGATATGTTGGATACTCTTTCAAAACCCGAAAATAGTGGTAAAAGGATCCGAGATTAAAGATGCCTAGAAAGTTGGAAATTCCCTAAGCATCTGCTAAGAGCCACTTTTGACATATTGGAAGCCAGACTACAAGGGATGGGCTCAATGTATTGGTCCGAGTCATGAACTTACTGTTGCTGGTGCTGTAAGGAACTTCTTAGTCTGTAAGCCAAAGTCCAAGCAGATCGAAATCACTGTGGATATAGTAAGTTAGAGCAAGGTTGGCCGGATCTGAATTGGGAATCGAATTGAAAATTTCCTGATTCGATCTGATTCGCCCATATCGGCTCGGACCGATTCACGTGTGTGTGTATCTGTGTGTGTGTGTATATATATATATATATATATATATATATGAAGTGCTACAGTATGGCGGTGCGGCCCCGCCGTACTTTAGCCCGGCGCAAATTAAAAAAAAAAAATTTGTGCGCCCCTCCGTTGCGCCCGCCGCGAAGCACGGCAGGGCGGGGGGCGTCGAATTCAATCCGACGGCCCCCGCTGGGGTGCAGCCGTGCAGTACCAAAGGGGCCAGCCGTACCCCGGCATTTACATATTGTATATATGTATATATATACATAGAGGAGTGCTGGGGTGCGGCAGTGCGGCCCCGCCGCACCCCAGCGGGCGCCGTTGGATCGCCATCCAACGGCGCGCAAAAAAAAAATGGCGTTGGTGCGCGCAATGCAGGGCGCCGTTGGATGGCGATCCAACGGCACCCGATGGGGGCGGCGGGGCTGCACCGCCGCACCCCATCATTTCCCTATCTATATATACATATAATATACATATATATATATATAATATATATGTATGTCATATAATATATATATATATTTTATATATATGATGGGCATCAGGGGCGAATCGGGCATATCAGGGATCAGATCTTCCTTGATATGCACCGCTTCAGGGGAATCGGTCCGATTCGCCCCAATTCGGCAAACCATGAGTTAAAGAGAGTTTCTGTGGGGTAAGGAATTCTAGATAGACAGCAATAGTTCTGTTTCTGATGCTCTTGACTGACTCCTAAGCGTGACATTTAGGACAGGAGTATCCTGCTTTATGAGGAAGAGTCTGGAAAGGGAGCACCAAGAATTTGTCAATTAGGCTATCATCTGGAAAGGAAGTGGTATATAGGACATAGCTTAATGTGGAGTTGGAAATTTATAGGTATATGGCTCAGCTTGTTACTTTGGATCATGTATGGCAGTTAAGAGGCTGAATATCCATACTTCTCAATGGGATTAGTGATACCACTGTTCCCTGGTAAAGATGAAAAGGTCAGGACTTTATGATGGGCTTTCTTTTTATCTATCATATGAACATCTTCTGAAATTGGTGGACTTCCATACATCACTCTTGGCTAAATTTGGAAGTCAAAAGAGAACAGGTCTTGGAGAAAGATATCTGAGCAAGATCTTGGGTACAATACCTTTCAAAATAGTTCGCTACATTGGGCTACCGTTCAAAGAGAAGGAAAAACCATCTTGGGATCCTAGAGAGAGATTGAAGGGTGCATTGAGCAAGTATCTGAGCAACTTACCATCTATGGAGAAAGGAAAAACAATCTTGGGATCCTAGACAAAGATACTGGAAGATACATTGGGCAAGTTTCTGAACAACTTACATTCAAGAAGGATAAATGATCTTGGGAACTAGAGAGAGATTTTGAAGGGTACATTGGGCAAGTATCTGTGCAACTTTCCATCTAAGGAGAAGGAAAAAATGATCTTGGGATCCAAGAGAGAGAGTGAAGAGATCTTGACCGATGGCAATCCACTTTATAATTTTAGGCAGTTGATGACTGTGGGAAGAAGTGGTGTTGACAAGAGGATTCTAAGACTTTCTTGAAGGTGCGGATGGATGTATAGAAAACTTATTAAAGGTCACCATTATGAACATGTGCAGTTGCATGTCTTGGTTGAGATGGTGGAAGGTGTGTGTAGAGAGGTGAATAATGAACATTGTTTCCGAATTATTTGAGAGGGGACTAGAGAAGGAAGAAGAGGCGAATGAATTGGAAAAACATGGTAAGATTCATCAAATATTAATGGCAACAAGCAGGCTGGATATCCCAAAGCAATTGAGAGGTCAGGCCATGGTTGGCAGTATCGGCCAAAACCTATGGTGAGGACACCCGAGCTCGTGTTCGATTCGACCCGACGTATGCTTATCATCGGAGGAGACACCCAGATTCGACATCGGCATCCATTTGGCTTGAGGATTGATGTTCACTATGTGGATGTATTTTCTATTTATTTGAGCAGTCTTATTGTGAGTGTTGCCCGTTAGGGGCCCAACATGGTCTTGCTATTTTTCTGTTATTATTGTTGCGATTTTAGCCTAATTTAGGTCCTAGGGTTATGATGGTCATTATCATATCATTTGGGAGTCTTAGGGTTTAATCCCTATATAAAACTCTTGTAAACCACGAATGGAGGTATTGATGTTGAGAATTAAAAAGAATATCCTTGAGCCGCCGTTTCCCCTCCTCTCTTTCTCTGCCACTCTGCGTCTCTCCTTGCATCTTCTCTCTCTCTCTGCTTCTCCCTCTTCTTCCCAGCGAGGTCCCCACGCTCTTCTTCCCTCTTCTTCGCCTTCTCTCACCTTGGTGCCGCATCAACTGGTATTAGAGCAGGTTCCACGCGCTCGTGTCCCGCCTTCTTCGCGAACGTCGTCGCCTGTGCCATTTTGCACAAAGCCGCGAATAACGTGGCCCGTGCGCAGCGAACCCACCTCCCCGACATCTTCGCGCGAAGACCCCCACACGCGCTAACCCGCCGCGTTGCGGCGCTCGCGCGAACACCCCGCCACGCCGAACCGGACGCCCCGCCAGACGCGTCCACACCCTCGCGCGAGGGTTCCGACGTCGTCGCGCGAGGATCTTCGGGACGCCGCGGCGGATCTCCTCCCTGCGCCCTCGCCGAACGGCACGCCCTTCCCAGGACACATTCCCACCCTGCGCGACACCCTCCAGCGCCACGTTGTGCGCACGCAGCGGTGGGAGCCACGCACGCAGGGGTGCGCCCGACGCTGCAAGTCTCCCGCGCATGCACAGGCTCGCTTCCGGAAGCCACCAGAGCCGCTCGTCGTACCATTCACACGCCGTAAATAGAGGAGAACAGTGCAACACCAGTCCAAATCTCTGTCTGGTGCATTACCGGGCTTGGAGGTTTCGTCTTGTCCGAATGAACCTGCACGGCGTCATCAACGCCGACGACGAGCATCCTGTGAACATCTACCTCCCGGCATTCCCTCACGAGTTCAGTCAGCCACGTCGTCCACGCACGCCCCCACGCCAGCACCCAAGGCGACCTATCGCCTCACCTCCCACTGCGCGGAACGTGGAGTCCATACAACGTGTGTTTGCTGCGCTGACGATCAGATCGGACCGGAATAGCACGCCCCAATCCAGCAGCAGCGAGCGCCCAGCTTCAGCTTCGTGATCCCGACGCCCGGGTCCATCGGTTGGTACCTCGCCTGACGGCGAGCCGGTTAGCGCTTAGTCGCACGTCTCTCTCTCACTTGCTCTTCTAGTATTTGGCTAAATTGCCGCCATTTGTGAGATAGGTTTCCTAGCTAGTTAAATATTTTATCACTGTTGATTTGTGAGTAGTGGTTCCCATCTCGCAGCACTAGTAGAGACATTGCATGTGGGATTAATTTCATATACATCGGGGAAGTTCGCACTAGTGTTGACTTGGCATTTTGTAGTGCTCAATGAACGGTTTTTGATAGTGTTGCTTGCATGTATTAGTCGTAAACATTTTCTTGAAGTTCATCTTGTGATGTAATTTGCTGCAAAAAAAAATCAAAAATTTAGTCAAATCAGCATTTAGATTAAAAAAACAAAAAACAAACAAACAAAATAAAATAAATCAAATCAAACACAAAAAGGGGGGCTCTTAGTGTGTCAAATTCTCATGTTTAATTTCTGTCTAGTTATTTGGGGTAAGTCCTTGTTCCATGCCCACACGTAGTAGTGCAGTGTATCACGTTACCTCTCCTATGTCAGGTTCACATCCAGCCATGTCGGGATCACATCCACCAGGTCCAAGTTCACGTACTGAAAATCCTGAGGTCTCGGCCTTGACCGAGTTAGTGTACCAACTCAGGGAGGACATTCGTAGAATGGACCATCGGTTAGGAGCAGGGTTGGCGTGCCGGATCGGATCGGCCCGATTCTCCCGAATCGGGGCGAATCATGGAAAACCCGATTCTCGATTCCATCGATTCGGTCCGATTCGCCTCATATATATAATATTATTATATCATATTATAATATATATTATACATTATAAATATCATATATATGATATATTATATATATATAATATATATACCTATGAGGATCAATCCGATTCGGATCGATTCGGGTCGATTCGGGGGGAATCGAATCGGATCAAGGAAAATCCGATTCGCCTCCCGATTTCGATCCGGCAAACCTTGGTTAGGAGAGGGTCTAGCAGGCTTAGAGGAGAGGGTCACCGAGTCTGGTCGCACGGTTCAGGGAATAGTTGGTCGTATTGCGGTGCTCGAAGGGGTCGTCCATGAGCCGAGGTGTGAACAATTGTGGAACGGCCACAACTGCAGCGCCCCCACTCCCCCGGGGCCCCCCTTCCTAGAGCCGCCCGTGCTGGGGATCGTTGAGGCCACTTAGGGGACTACGACCGTGAGTCATTTGATGAGGAGGTCGACGAGACCCTCGAGTTCATGTAGCCCCGAGACACAAGAGGTATGGTCATAGACCTGATCCAGAGTTTGAGGATGAGCGGTGGGCATATCGTGAACGAGATCAAGATATCTAAAACGCCCGCATTGAGGCTCCTAGTTTTGACGGGTCTTTGGAACCGCAAAATTATCTTGATTGGGAAGCGCGGATGAACCGCTACTTTGAGTGGATGGGTATGTCTGATCCTCGGCGAACCTTCTTCGCCAAGACCATGTTGAGGGGTCGGGCCCTAACTTTTTGGACCAATCTGGAGGATCGCCTTGCTCAAAGATATGAGGAGCCCATTGACACTTGGAATGAAATGAAAGTTAGGCTCCGAGAGAAGTACGTCCCTACAACGTATAGGCATCGATTGATTGATAGGTGGCAGAATGTCTCCTAAGGATCTCGGGCAGTGTCAGAATATATAGATGAATTTGATGATCTCTTGTTGAGGTGTGGAGTCCGCGAGGAGGGTGCACTAACCCTTTCTCGATTTCGGAAGGGACTTCGCCGAGTCTATCAGGCATCAACAAGAATTATTTCGCCAACATGTGACCGACCTTGACCATGCCTATCAGGTGGTGCGAGAGATGGAGCAGTTTGAGCTTGAGAGTGATTCCCCCTTCAAGTCAGACCCACTTTCCAGCAGCATACCGATCAGCGTGTTGCCCCAGCTTCTTCTCAGAGAGTACCCCCCTTCTGGGCTCCTGAAGGGCAACGCCAGAGGGAGGTTGCGCCTGCTCTGCCACCTCCTCCCGTTCGTTCCCTTCTTGGACCTCCACCTGTCACTCGAGAGGACAAAGGGAAGGCGCCGATAAAGGAAGCTGCTCCTCAGGAAGGTAGCTCTCACATCCGATGTTTTCGTTGCCAAGGGATAGGGCACATTTCTAGCTCTTGTCCACACAGAGCCCTAGCTATGGAGAGCAGTGATCCAGTGAACTCTTGACCACCGCTCGTGGATGTAAGTTATGAGGCCGGGGCCGAATTGGCGGATGAGTATTTTCTGGAAGAAGAAGCTATTGGCACCAGCCAGGCCGTAAATTTTGCAGAAGCACCCAAAGGAGAACGACTTGGGGTGGTTCGGTGCATTTTCGCCCGACCAAAGGAGAGTGATGATTGGCGTCGTACGGCCATTTTTCAGGCCTACTGCCGTCTAGGTGGCATGGTTTGCCGAGTCATCGTTGATAGCGGGAGTTGTATCAATGCGATCTCCACCAGCACAGTCACCCGTCTGGGCCTTGCGACTGTGGACCATCCCCGCCCCTATCAGGTGTCTTGGGTGGATACTACTTCTATCCCCATTCATCTAAGATGCCTCGTCCCGATCCAACTCCATTCTTATGAGGCTCAAATTTGGTGCGATGTCTTACCCATGGAGGTTGGGAGTGTCATTCTGGGCCGACCGTGGATTTATGATGTTGATGTCACTCTCTATGGTCGCTCCAACACATGTGTTTTCGAGCATGGCGGACATCGTAGCACCATTCATCCAACTCAGCCGCAAGGTTCGCCATCTCGAGTTTCCCCTTCTCCCAATAATCAGGCCAACCCCGTACCCCTCCATCTGGCACACCCACTCATCTTCCCGCACCACAACCTAGTAAGGCGCCTGTTTCGCATACCCAGAAAGTGCGAACCTCTACTTTCACTACCTTACAACTCATCACTGCTAGGGAATTTGAGGAAGAGGTTCAAGAAATCAACGATGTATTCGCACTGCTGTTGTATTAACATCATTTAGTCGGATGACGAGGCAACTGATGAGCAATCCGCAGAAGTAACCATTCTTCTCCAATAATTTGCGGATGTGTTTTCCGAGAACTTACCGGATGGTTTACCTCCAATGCGTGGCATTCAACACGCCATTGATTTCATTCTGGGTCCTCTCTCCCCAACCTGTCTCATTATCGCCTAAATCCAGCGGAGCTTGCTGAACTTCAGAGGCAGGTCGAAGCCCTTTTAAGGCGCGGTTACATTCGGGTCAGCACTAGCCCATGTGCAGTACTCGCGCTTCTTGCTCCCAAAAAAGATGGCACCTGGCGGATGTGTGTAGACAGTCGCGCCATCAACCGCATTACTGTTAAGTATTGTTTTCCTATTCTCCTTTGGGATGACATGTTAGACATGATGGCAGGGGCCACAATATTTTCCAAGATTGATCTAAAGAGTGGCTATCATCAGGTCAGAGTTCGACCCGGTGATGAATGGAAGACTGCTTCAAGACCAGGCATGGGCTCTACGAATGGTTGGTTATGTCCTTTGGGTTATCTAACGCCCCTAGTACCTTCATGCGGCTTATGACCGAGACTCTGCGGCCTTTTATCGGAAAATTTCTGTCGTCTATTTTGATGACATCCTCATCTACAGCTGCACTCGGGCAGAACATTTGGAGCATTTACGTCAAATCTGCCTTACCCTTCGTCGTGAGAGCCTGTATGGTAACATCAAGAAATGTGTTTTTGTGACCAATCAAGGACCTTCTTAGGGTTCATTGTATCCCGTGAAGGAGTTTCTGCTGATCCGGAGAAGATTAAGGCGATAATAGAATGGCCAGAGCCTCAGACTCTTCACGATGCGCGAAGCTTTCATGGCCTAGCCACTTTCTACCCCAATTCATTCGAGGGTTCAACACGGTCACCGCTCCCATTACTGACTGCCTTCGGAAGGGTACTTTTATTTGGGCCAAGGTAGCAAAGATAGCTTTTCAGGAACTCAAGGAGCGAATGACCCAAGCACCTGTGCTACGACTCCTGATTTCTCAAAGGTGTTTGAAGTTTCTTATGATGCTTCCGGAGTTGGCATAGACTGGGGTACTCCACCTATGATAGAGAGTTCTATGCGGTGGTCCAAGCTTTGAGATACTGGCGCCATTATTGTTACCGCATGAATTTGTGTTGTACTCAGATCACGAAGCCCTCTGGTTTCTCCAAGCCCAGAAGAAGCTCAATTCTCGTCATAGTCGATGGATCGAATATCTCCAGGCTATACTTTTGTCCTTAAGCATAAAGCCTGTGTGGAGAATCGAGTGGCCGATGCATTAAGTCGGCGGTCAAATCTGCTCTCTATTGTCCACACCGAAGTCATTGGGTTCGAGAAACTCCAGGAGAGCTATACGGAGTTCCCAGATTTCGGCTCTATTTATTCTAGCCTTCAGTTTGGCCCCTCACGAGAGTATGAGGATTATGTCCTTAATGATGGATTCATTTTTCGGGGCGACAAATTGTGTATTCCCCAACATCTGTCCGTGATTTCTTGGTGTGGGAAGTACATGCAGGGGGGTCTAGCTGGTCACTTCGGTCGGAACAAAACCATTGAATTGGTAGAGTATCGCTTCTTCTGGCCCAGTCTCAAACAAGATGTTGCCAGCATCGTGGCCCAGTGCCGCATCTGTGCCACCGCTAAGCAGCGCAAGCAAAATGTTGGGTTGTACATCCTCTACCAGTCCCCGACCATCCGTGGCAGGATTTGAGCATGGATTTTGTCCTTAGGTTGCCACGTACGGCTCGGAGGCACGATTCTATCATGGTTGTTGTGGATATATTCTCTAAGATGGTCCACTTTGTTGCATGTGCCAAAACTTCTAATGCGTCTAAAATTGCCCGTCTCTTCCTGGGTGAGGTCGTCGTCTGCATGGCCTTCCGAAGACTATTGTCTCGGACAGGGATGTCTGTTTTGTTAGTTATTTTTGGAAGACTCTTTGGCATCTTTTGGAACCAAACTCAAGTTTTCAACGGCTTATCATCCCCAAACGATGGTCAGACAGAGGTTGCCAATAGGAGTTTGGGGGATTTGTTGCGTTGCCTTGTGGGAGACCATGCGCGAAACGGGATCTGGTCCTACCTCAGGCAGAATTTGCGTACAATAACTCGGTCAATAGGTCTACGGGTATGAGTCCCTTTGAAGTAGTCTCGGGCTATAGACCTAGGCAACCCATAGACCTTGTTCCCCTGTCGCCTCACACCGAGTTCTGAGTCAGCTGAGTCCTTGGCCGAGCACATTCGGAGTCTGCACGAGCACATCCGTCAACAAATTGAACTGAATAATGAAAAATATAAGAATGCAGCAAATTTACATCGTCGCTTCCATGAGTTTCAAGAGGGTGATTAACGTCATGGTGCGGGTTAGACCCGAGCGGTTCCCTTTGGGAGTCGTCAAAAAGCTACACGCTCGGGGAGCTGGGCCATTTAAAGTGCTCAAACGTGTTGGGTCCAACGTCTATGTGATTGAACTTCCAGATGATTATGGCATCAGTTCCACATTTAATGTCCCTGATCTGGTTGCTTATCGAGAACCAACAGTGATTCCCAGTGAGCCTACTTCCACTGTTGTGAGCGAGCCACCTTCCGAGTGTCCACCAACAGCCTTCAATGCAACACGACGTGAGCAAATTGACCAAATACTGAACGAGCAGGTCATTACATCCCAGAGCGGCGACTATCAGCGCTACCTGGTTCGTTGGAAAGGCAAGCCACCCTTTGAGGACACGTGGATCACACGCGAGGAGCTGCAGCGGTTCGATCCAGATCTCTTGGAGCGACGTCAGAGCGCCCTAGACCTTACTCGACGGGGCGAGTTCTTCCGGACAGGGAGGATTGGTGAGGAACCCGAGCTCGTGTTCGGTTCGACCTGGCGTATCCTTATCGTCGGAGGAGACATCTAGATTTGACTCAGTATCCATTTGGCTTGAGGATTGATGTTCACTATGTGGATGTATTTCTATTTATTTGAGCAGTCTTATTGTGAGTGTTGGCCCGTTAGGGACCCACATGGTCTTTGCTATTTTTCTGGTATTTATTGTTGCGATTTTAGCCTAATTTAGGTCCCAGGGTTATGATGGTCATTATTATATATTGTGAGTCTTAGGGTTTAATCTTTATATAAAACTCTTGTAAACACGAATGGAGGTATTGATGTTGAGAATTAAAAAAGTATCTTTGAGCCGCCGTTTCCCCTATCTCTTTCTCTGCCACTCTGCGTCTCTCCTGCGTCTTCTCTCTCTCTCTGCTTCTCCCTCTTCTTCCAGCGATGGTCCCCACGCTCTTCTCCCCTCTTCTTCGTCTTCTCTCTCCTTGGTGCCGCATCAACCTATATGTTTTGGCCGAAATGTATCAGTTTTGGACCTAGCCGATACCAAAACCCCTTGGTCCGAAACCGACGAAATCGTCTCAATGAAGACAAATCACTTGAGCTCACCCGATACCGCCGAAACCGAAACCGACGAACCAATCCATTCAGTTTCGGACCCGGCCAAAACCGAGTCCAAAACCGATACTGCCATCCTCGGGTCAGGCATGCCAAACATGGTACATGGTCACCGTACCAAAATGATTTGTTGCTGGCTTTGTTGGAATGAGCTTTTTTTGGCATGCATAAAGTAGATGGTGGCACGGCCCATTAATGATTGTTGACCACATATGACATGGCACTGGATAAAAGTGAAGTCACAAAGAAGGATTCATGTAGCTGACCTGGAGGTGGATAATGCTTTGATTGTCGTAGTTCATAATCCAGCTAGAAATTTTCATGCATGTTGCTGTTTTATCTGTCATGGGACAATGGATTGGTCTATGTAATCATGTTTTTTTCTCCTTTTCCTTTTTTTTTTTCTTTTGTGGGGGGGGGGGGGGGGGGGAGGTTGCAGACAGTTCAAAGCAACTAAATTATTTCTTGGGGGTATGCTGTTTCTCTTAGTGCGATATTGTCAAGTCTGCTCCTCCACTTCTTCCTCGTTTGAAAGCGGAAAAGAGGGTGGTTTCGTTCACTGCAGTTTTGTTCCGGGGAAAGTATATGTACAATGCAGTACTGTTTCACATGATTCGTTTTTCTTATCTGAAACTGTCATTTGTACAAGTTTGCACTGTATGCCCTTTTACCTTCACGAAGATGATGCTAAAACTAACTAGGCCTTGTCTTCTCAGCAGAAATTGACTCCCCAAATTATGAATGTTGGTTTCTTTGGATGGTTTATTACGAAAATTAGCAAAAGAGTTCTTGTATCCACTTAACTGCAAAGAAACGCATGTGTTGTAATTTTTATGCGTATTTTTTTCCCAGGAGGAGCCCCATATCTATTGCGGCAGCTGTCATCTACATGATAACTCAGCTATCAGATGACAAGAAGCTTCTCAGAGGTACTGCTACGTGCTCCTCATTTTTTCCTTTTTCACTTTGAACTGGGCTTATGTGAATTTTTCTTTTGCAGACATCTCCATCGCTACAGGCGTGGCGGAAGGTACTATTAGGAACTCCTACAAAGATCTTTATCCCTACGCCTCGAGGTTGATACCTACCACCTTTGCTAAGGAGGAAGATCTCAAAAATCTCTGCAGTCCATAGTTCATTAAGTCCGGAGTTTTAAACTTATCTGCGGGCAAAGATGCTGCAATGAGGGAGCTGGGCCTCAGGGATTTGCCATCACTTCGATGGAAGAACATGTTGAGGTGGATGGATGGGCGGAAAAGCCTCAGAAGGAATCCAGCTGGAAGCTATTTGCCTTCTCCTCCTGTGCTAACTGTAATCGCTAGCCAAAGTGATCAGTCTAGAATCTGTTTCCAAATTTCACCCTGTTGGTTTGATGCAAACAAGTAGTCTGTACCAGAAAGTAGCTTAGTCTTTTGGAAGTCTTGGTTCCGGGACTGGGTCTCACAGCAGGCTGTAACACACTTGTTTAATGTCAGGATCGTTTAAATGACAGTGAGACGATTTCAACATTGGGACCTTAACCATGAATTTTTATTTTGTTGATGCAGAGTGTTGGATCTACAAGTTTATGATGATAACTTTGTTGGGCATTGTTGATTTAACTCTGGAGGATGTCACTGAACGAGTTTTAAAATTCACTTGTCATGCCCAAGGACTTGTTTTTTTTTTTTGGAAGAGATTTACATAAGATAAAAATTTTGCACTAAAAAAAAAAACTACTTACCAAACATCTCTTTGTATCTTTCTTCTTTTTTTATATATATTTTAGAGAAAAAAGAAATAAAAAAATTATAACCAAACATCCTATAAACCTGTTAAACAAATAGGGAGCAACAAGCACCAACAGTCAACGGCGGCAGCCGATGATGATCGACGGCGACATTCAAATCACTATGTTTGAAATCCAAATTTATCTTTTGAAGTTAAAATTTATATTTTAGAGTCCAAACAGAAAGAACTAAAATTACTATTTGAAATCTAATTCATATTTTAAAGCTTAAATTAGTATTTTTAGAACTTAAATTACAATAAAAAATTCAGTCAATATTTTTAAACTGTGTGGATAATATTTTAGAATGAGGGTATTTACATTTTGAAGTTCAAAATTTCTATTTTAAAATCCAATCACCGTCGGTCGGTCGTCAACCGTAGCTCACCGCCGTCCACCACCCGTAACATGACATGGCATCCAAGGTGGCACCAGCTCCACCTTGCTACCAACTTGCTGCATACTACAGTGAGTGCAGTAAACTTTTCTCCTACTTTATACCCACGTATTCTTCATAGATGAAGAAGAATGGCTTCGTCTTCTGTGCCCATCAAGGGCCAACACTGATAAAATTAACAGAACACTCTGTTGAACAGTAAAGTAATATATAAGATAATAGAGAATTACCCTCTTTGCTGTACTGCCACCATCCAAATAAGAAATCTGAACGCTAAAAAATGCTGGAGTTCGTGTGGATTGCATTGACAGGCATGTAATAGGAATTTCATCACTTTCCTGCGTCCTCTGTTAATAATCCCAAACAACCCAAATAGACCATAGAGAAAAGCGGAGATTATTCGCATAATAATGGAACTGACACTGGCTAATGGTGGTTTGTTTCCAGCTCTCTTCACATGCAGAGACCGCCATTTGTTTAGGAACAGTGCAGACAACAGCTTTCTAAATGATTCGTTCCTGATAGAAGCAAGCTTCCATTTCCAACTCTTTTCTTCCATCTTCAGACCTTTTCTCATCAGAGTGCGGCATTTATAGCCCAACCAAATGAAACAAAGCTCACGGATATCAATAAAAGAAGAAACCGCAAAATAGTTACACAGATGGGCGCTTGCTTATATCAAGCTACATGAACAGATATGATACAGGAAACCTCAAAAAATGTATATATTTCTTTACAAAGAAATGAATGGGGGGCAGCCCTTCTCTGATTTCTTTTTACAGGGTGAAGTGGAGACAAAAACGGGGGGAAATCTGTACACTTAATACTGTGTGAACGATTAACTGTGTGATGCTTGTTTCTGGCGGGCAAAAAAAAAACTCGAACTCTACATAGCCCTCTTCTCTGTATTCCCATTGGAGTTTGTAGTGGCCGATGAAAGGGGCCTCGTGGGAGAAGGCTGTGGCGCTGGAGCCGTTAGAGCATAGGTGAGTCTCGATGAGGAATTCTCGATGAGGCCAGCAACGCCGGCTGCAGCAGATTGTGCATTTGAAGGAAGAAACAAGTCATGCTTCTGATCTTTATAGGCACTCCACACCTGCCACAGGTAACCACCGGATCAGTGAAGTCGAAGTACTTCTGGTAATGATATACATATACATGGAATAGTTCGTGTGTGAACAGATAACAGTATTTGGTCTTTATAAAACAAGGCAAGTGAAGTCGAAGTACTTCTGGTAATGATATACATATACATGGAATAGTTCGTGTGTGAACAGATAACAGTATTTGGTCTTTATAAAACAAGGCAACATTATCAACTGCACCAGGATGACTCTGGATGAAAGCTCCATCCACATCTACACTCCTAGTCTTGGTATAGTACAGATACAACATCATGGTACTCGAAAAGTCAAAACTGGTCGAACCAGACTGGAATGAGACTGGGATCAGAACTGGCCCCCGCCAGTCCTGGAACTGGTTCTAATCCTGCAAACATTGCACCACATCCACATCTAACACGAAAGATGTAAGAATTCCTTCTCTCCGACATTTGGAGCTTGGTCAACCATAAATTTGATAGCCACTATACTAAATCCAACAAGGACAAATAGCCTGCAATGGCATAGAAATGTGGAATGAAGGCATTTTAAGTTTCAAATGATCTAATCCTTGCTACCGTGATCATCAGCCCATCACCTGATGGCCTCAATTGTTAAATGAAAGAGTAATACTTGCTGACCGACCACCATGCCCATTGGTCCATGCCACATGCAAGACATGACGTAGTGTGGAGTGAGATTGACAGGGTAGCAACCACCATTGATCGGCGCAGCCTCCCACCTTATGCCATGCTGCCCAGCCGCCCCGTGGCGACGTGGACCAACAGGTGTCATGAAAGCGTAGCCAGTAATACCCTCAAATGTAAACATGGAAGACTCAAACCCTGACAAGGGACACTGATATTATCCAGTCAAGAACACCTACTCAAATGTTTAACTCTGGCCTTTGTTCGAAAAAGTTCATCAATCAAAACAAGAAATTCTGGGAAGAAGATATCCGGCAAAGATAGCATTTCATAGTCTCCTCACTTCATGCTGTAGATAAAATTTCCTAGGGAATTGAAGTGAGGCAAGAGAATTAAGGTGGGAGAGAACATGAACATAACCACCCCACTTCATAATGTTTCTCAGTGCTTCTTGCGGGAACCATCAACGTATATCATGCATTTTACAATGGACGGGTTATCTCATGGCAGAAAATCCCAGGAAGCATAAAATAGCTTTCCATGGGTTAGCCGGAGAATGGAACATCCTGGAACATGCACTATGAAAAACACAGTAAGTCTAAGAGTATCGGATGAGTTGGCTTACATCAGAAGCATTCAGTATGTCACGAACTTTAGCACAGTGGGCACCATCTGTTGCAAACGCATGCAGGACCTAAAATCAAATGAACCACGCATTACATTTTCATAAATGAAAAAGGGACATTCAAAATTACAATAATTATTGTGGAATTAAACTTATGAGTCATATTATGAAACTTTGGAAAAAAATAATCGAGAAACGAATTTACTGTGTGAATACTGTATTAGAAAATCAGTTCGATTTCATGTCGAGTAGATCTACTATGGCAGTTAATGAAGTATAGAGAGATGAGAAGAGATTTATATATGGTTAGTAAGTATAGAGAGATGAGAAGAAATTATATATGGTTTTTCTCAACTTAGAGAAGGCGTACAATTGAGTACCAAAAGAATTGATTTGGTGGGGTATAAGAAAGAAGAGAGTCTCTCAGAGATATGTGACGTGGTTCAAGATTTGTATGAAGATGCTACTACTAGTATGAAAATCATTGCTGGAGAGACTTGTAAACTTCCAATCACTATAGCAAGACTCTATACTAAATTTGTATCTCTTTGCTCTGACTATGGATGAAGAAACAAAACAATTGCATGATGATATCTTTTGAGATATGTTATTTGCAGATATTATTTTAATTGATGGGAGTATTGATGTAACGTCGTGATCGTTCAGATCGTGGTTTGATTGGTTTGTAGGCCAATGTGTGGCCAATAGGTGGTGTTTTTTGTTTTAGCAGGTTGTGTGGGTGTAGTGGGCCGAAAAATCGGGACCAACACACTCCTTGGCTCCTTGTTTGAGAAGACGATGGGTGTGTGTCGCATTTTTAACGCGACAGACACCAACGTCATGTTCTCATCGCCGCTGTTTCGGGGTGCTCGGCTACATGCCTGACTCGTGGCGCGTGCATGGCTGCCGCGTGGTGGCGGCGTCGAGAAGGCGACGGCCTAAACCATCGCGTTCTTGACGCGACAGCCGATCGTGTCGCGTTCTTAACTCTGAGAACCCTAGGTCGGCCAAACAGAGCAAGGGAAGCTCTGTTTGGCCAGGAGGAGGTTTTGGAGCTGGGTTTGTGGCGATTGGGTCCTGTGGTGTGTGGTTTGGCGTGCTCGTGCTCGTGCTCTCGATGCGAGGATGTTGCTCGGAGCATGGGATACGCCAATCCATCGTTGTTCTTCGCATTCTTCGCGTAGGTAAGGAGATTCTGCTCATTTTCTTATTGTAGATGGTGTAATCATTGTGTTTGATGCGTGGAACGAGTTCTAACATGAGATGGCACGTTAGTGTAACTGGTAGACTAGTTGTATTTGATTGGCATGGTTGTTTAGCTACGTTTTATGGGGTTTCCGGAAGTGGTACTTCTGGATAGGGGTTCTGTCTGTGAAGGCGACGGCCACAGGTGTCGCGTTCTGAATGCGACAGCCCGACCCGTCGCGTTCACGTTCAGAACGCGTCGTATCGAGCGTCGCATTCTGAACGCGACATATCCCCTTGTCGCCTTTTGACTTCCGACGGCTGAAAACCTATTTTACTGGTATGAATAATAATGAAATGCCATTTATGTATTTTTAGTATTATAATGGTGCTTTGGCACGTGTTGAGATTAGAGGATATTGTGTTTACGTGGCTTTGTGTATGTGACGAGTTGGGCGGTACGACGCCTTCTATGGTTACCTCTCGAGTCGGGTACCCTAGGTTCTCTGTGAGCTAGACACGTTAGTGCTTGGGGTTTGTTCCGGTATTGTGTGTACCGTCAAGATTTGTGTCGTCTTCCTGGACATCCTCACTCGTCTGTCAAGTTATGCGTCCGGTGAGGGAAAGATGACAGTGGGGCAACGACTTGTATGTGTTGGTTCTTGTCTGATCGTTTGTAGCGCGCTCGTGGTTGGGGGATGGACACTGGTAGACATACTGGTCCCCAGCTAGTCCCGTGTTCCACAGTCTCACTCTAACCCTTAGAGGTGTGTCAGGCGTAGATCTGCAGTGTGTGATGTTGCAGATGTGGTGTTGGTTGGTCTCCACAGCTTGTTGGCACTGTAGAGGTGAAGCCACAATTGGACCTTCCGTCCGTGGCTACGAGACTGAGAGGTAGTCATGTGTGGTTTGTTCGGGTCAGTAACTGGTGTCGCGAACCAGGCTTCGTGACCCAAGTGTGGCGTTGCCCTTCTTTAGCTCGTACACTTGTGCATGATTTGCCGTTTATTTATAAATGTTCAGTACGCATAGTTGATAATATTGTTTATTTAATTCCCGCTCTTAGTTCCTTACATGCATAGCCTCATTAATTGTTAGCTTTTAGCTAAAATACTCCTGCTGCTCGCGAGATTGTGTAGTACCGATTTTGAGGGAGTTTCTCTTCTGAGCCAGTGACTTGTGAGGCTCACGCCCCCCCTCCCCCCCACTTCTTCCCCCATTTCAGGTGAAGGAGAGCAGGAGAGTTCTCATCCATCTTCTAGTTCTGAGACACACCGTAGCGGAGGCGGGCCTACGCCACCAGCAGTGTAATTTTTTGTTCTTGTTCTCACCTCGGAGTTTAGGGTGCACTGTCGCCCTAACTCGGCGCCAGTTAAAAGATGTGACAAAATCTTAGTAGATATCAGTAAAAGAGCTAGGGAAAAGCCTAAAATGAGATAGTGCGATGTTATTAGGAAAGACTTGGACTTCTTGAGTTTAAACATGACTATAGTACTTGATAGAAATTTTTGGCGGAAAAGAAGTCATGTAGCCGACCCCAATAATGGGATAAGGCTCTGATAATGATGATGTTCTCACCTCGAGGTATGCCCCAGGATGTTGTACCTTCACTTTTTGTTGACTCTAGTTGAGATGTGGCTATGTAAATTTCATGTAAATATGAGTGAGATTGTATAATATATGTGATCTTATGTGTGTTTAATGAGTTTCTTTTATCTTCTCACGGACTCGAGTAATGGTATCCCTTGTGAGACTTCGGTTTGTTCACGGGAGACGGAGTCGGGTCGTAATTGTTAATAAGTTAATGGATCTAAATGACGAGGACCATTGCAATTGATGACTTAAATATTAAGTTAGAAGCGTAGTCTAAAGTTTTAAAATCAGTAGGAGCAAGTCAAAGTTTATGCATTGTAATTATAGTAATGAGAGGGTACAAGAAGATATGGTTTTTTTTTTTTTTTAAAAGTGGATAGTATCACAATTGTATTAAAAGAAGAAGAGGAATTTACAAGTGTAGACAGTAGACACCAAAAACAAACTCCCACCCTATACAAAAGGGAACCACACAAAGATCGTGTGGAAACATCTTATCCCCCAACAAAGCAAAAAGAGAGGAAGTAGAGGAGTCAACACTACAAATTATGTCCGTTAATTCCTTTACTTTCCCACACAAAGCATGTAAGACGGCCGCCCCATCCCTAAAAACTCTACTAAAAATTCTGCTATTCCTTTCTCCCTAGAACATCCACAAAATGGCATGGAGAATGAGCCACCACTCTGCCATGTCTCCTTTGAGAGTCCACTTCCTCTCCCAACCCAAAAGAAACTACTGCACATTCCTGCATTGATGCCAGTTGAAGCCAATCTTCCTTCCAACCTCCCTCTACACCCCCGAGTGTAGGAGCATCCTACAAATAGGTGGTCGGTCAATGGTCTCTTCCTCCTCTCCACAGAGACCACAAGTGGCTGAATATCGGGAATGAAACGACGTAGCCTGTCCTTGGTAGAGAGTCTTCTATGCGAGATCCTCCAAATCAAAATCGTCACCTTCAATGGGCTTCTTGGTCTCCACATCGGGTAATGGAGAGGGTGCCGAAGGCCTCTGTCTGCAATGACCTTGTAGGCTAAACTGACTATAAAGACACCACCCTTTTCCCACCTTCATACCCAAGTATCCTTTGAGTCAGTCAGGCAACATTGTGACAGAACTGACATAAGATTCTAGAACTTCAATAACTTAGCCTGTGTCAAGTCCCGCCTAAAGGTCGGAGCCCAAGCCCCTCCAGGGAGGAGAGTCAAAAGCTCGAGAAACAGGTCCCAGGAGGTCCGTGGAAATCTGGAAGAGAGAAGGGAATAGAGACTGCACTGCAAGGGGAAGTCTTCACACCACCTGTCCTTCCAGAAAGAAGTTGGGTCTCCCCATCCAAGACGAACTTGGACTCCTGATAGAACAAGCTCCCTGCAAGATAGAATATCACGCCACAGAGGAGAAGAGCCGCCAGTAGTCGGAGAGATATCCCAGTCTGATCAATGTAGTCCACGAACCCCTCTCCCCACTCCCAAGTCTCCACAACCACTTAGACAAGAGAGCCATATTAAAACCTCTGATATTCTTAAGCCCCAAGCCACCCCTTCTCTGCTGATTGCCACTCTTCCCCATGCTATGTCATGCCACCCTTTGTAAGGCCCACCGCTATCATGCCAAAAAAAAATCTGCACTGGATAGACTAAAGTTTCTTGGCCACCATCTTCGGCACCTTGAAAATGGACATAAAATATGTAGGTATGCTATCCAGTACCGAGCTACACAGTACAAACCTACCACCATAAGATAGAGCTCTAGATTTCCATCTTGGACTCAAACCGCAAAACAATGGGCTGCCAATCAGAGCACCAAGGCAAGCCCAAGCAAGGGATAGGGAAATGGCCAATCTTACAACCCAAAAAGATAGCTACCCTTTGAAAAGAAACTTCATCAATATTCACTCCCACCAACACACTCTTGGTGAAATTAACCTTAAGCTCTATCACCTCATCCAATAGCTCCAAAAGAAGTCGAGTCATAGGTGGAAATAACTTGTCATCATCAAGGAATAGAATAGTATCATCCGCATACTGAAGATGTGAGATAGACATACCCCTTCTCCCTGTTGAAAACCTCGTTGAGAAACCTCTAATGAGACCTGCAGCCTCCACTCGTTGTCACACCTTACTGAGCACATTGGCCACTAAAACGAAAAGGAAAGGGATAGGGGATCTCCTTACCGAGACCCCAACCACCAAAAAAGAGGAGGATGGCATTCCGTTGATTAGCACAACAATGGAAGCCAAAGAAGTACAAGCCCTCACCCAAGAAATCCATCTGTCTCCAAAACCCATTCTATTCATCACATCAAAAAGACAATGTCAGTTCACTTTGTCCTAAACTTTTTCAAAATCGAGTTTGAAAACCAATCCCTTCCTATTCTGATGCTTTATAGCAAACAAACATTCATACGCCATCAGGAAATTGTCCAGAATGTTCCTCCCTCTAATAAAAACTTCTTGAAAGTGATCAACCCAAGAATCCATAACAGAAACCAGCCGTCCTACCAACACTTTAGCAATAATCTTAGAGATGTCATTCAGCAAGCTAATTAGCCTAAAGTCCTACAAATCCTAGGCACCTTTGTTTTTTGAGAACAAGGACAATGAAAGTTTTATTGATGCCACCAAGGTGTGCCCTACCCTCCTAGAACTCTCTCACCGCTGCCACCAGATCTTCTTGGATGATGTGCCAACACTTCTGAAAGAACATCATAGGAAAGCCATCAGGGCCGGGCCTTATCAACCCCAAGGGAGAAAACTGCATGCTGAATCTTGACCTCAGAAAAGGCCTGGAGATAGCCTCCCTCTCCCTAGTAGAAAGACAAGGTAGCAAACCATAAAAAATCCTTGGCCTATAGCAATCCTCTATGAAAAACCTGGAGTAGAACTGTTTTGCCTAGCCCCTAATATCCTCATCAGCATGATAATAGAGATTCCCCACCTTTATGCTGGAGATGGAGTTCACTCTCCTCCTACTGGATGCAATTCAGTGAAAATAAGTTGTGTTCCTATCTCCTTCCTTGATCTATTTGTCTCTGGATCTCTGCCTCCAATATATCTCTTCTCTGACTAGAATTTCATCATACTACCCCTTCAGAGGTCCCTATCCTTCTCATCCATCAATCCTGCCTCCTCTAGATTGCCAAGCCCCTCAATTTGTTGAAGGATTCGATCTTTTGTTGCCCTTCCCAGAAGAGTTTTACCTGCTCCCCACATCCTCAATGCCTGAGTTGTATGCCTCGTTTTAATTGGACAAAATATTCCTAAGACTAGTAGCTTTTAGTATTTAGGGTTTATCATCCAAGAGAATGGGAAAATTTATAACGATGTTGCATATAAGATTAAGGCAGACTGGTAAAAATAGAGAAATGCATCAGAAGTCCTTTGTGATTGTCATATACCCGTCAAACTTAAAGGGAAGTTTTATAAGAAGCCTGTTTCGTTATCTGGTATCGAGTGTTGGACAATATGAAAGGAACATATTAACAAAATGTGTGTAGTAGAGATGAAGATGCTGAGATGAATGTGTGATAAGACTAAAAAAGTAAGATTAGAATGAATACTTCTGTGAGGAATTCGGGATAGTCCAATTGATAGTAAAATGAGATAAAATAGACATATTGATGGGAATTAAAGAGTCGCACCAAAGGAGTCCAGGGTCTCTTGTTTATTTTGTTTTGCCCATTAGGGGCCCAATTAAGGTTTGAGATTAACCTTTGGCTTTGAAAAGGGGTATTTTGGTCTTTTGGCCTTTGGGAGTTTGGGTAGGTGAGAGGGGCCACTAAGTTCTCTCTCTTCAAATGCACATGTATCCCACGTTTTGAAGGAATGAAGGTAAGAAAGAAAAAAATGACAAGTGCTCCCCTTGTGGTGAGAGGTAAGTGTCCATCTTCTTCCTCCCCCTCCCTCCCTCCCTTCCCCGATGGATTCCAACTTCCCTTCTTCCTCCCTCCTTCCCCTTCTCTTCCCTCCCTGTCCCACATCACATATTGTGCACCATCACCCTCACTCAATGTTGGTTAAAAGATGTGACCAAATCTTAGTGGATATTAGTAAAAGAGCTTAGGAAAAACCTAAAATGAGATGGTGCGATGTTATTAGGAAGGACATTCGCTTATTGGGTTTAAACACGAATATAGAACTATATAAAAATCTTTGGCGGAACAAGATTCATGAAGCTGACCCCAATATGGGATAAGGCTCTGACGATGATGATGATTTTCATAGATAAAAAAGACTGAAAAGAACAATTGCAGAATGTCAAAAGTAAAATTTCAAATTAAGATACATGAATATCAAAATTGCTATGTTGTTGGCGCTCACAACATGCTATAATCATCCACCTTCCACAAAATAAGCAACATGACACAATCCTGATTGCATTAAAGATAGTACACTAGGAGAGGATAATTATAACTTTTTTCCCCTTAAAAGTGCACTAGCATTTAGAGAAGAAGTCCCAGGGCAACATATGATTTTAGCCATATTGCTTTAAAGTTCCAAAAACATAAAAGTTCTCAGATATTTAATGCAGTTTATCTCCAGAGATGCGGTTCATTATGGGCCACAACCACATGCCACTATTTTAGACTTAGTCACATTAAATAACAGGCAGAAGCATAGTTTCTGAAACATTAGGGGTAAATAGGGGCTTTAGCCGCTTTCCCTCATCTGTCCATATAAATTAAGGCATCTTCCTAGTTCTGACATTACATTATAATCTGTTGGTATCACCACCCCCCGGAGGATGTTTTGTATTGTCTTATCTTCTTTCTTTTGGCCTTAGTACCACCAATTTTATTAATTAACAGAACTACATAAGTAGTAGTTCAAGGTAGAGAACAAGAAAAAGCCTACTTAGTGTCTAAATAAAAAACGATCTTCCAAATTCCCTACTCAAGGAAGTCAGAGTAAAGCAATTCAACTTCATTTTTCCACATTTAATTTCCTAAAAGCACCAAAACATTCTTGCCTACATGCTAATTGCTAAGGACTGAAGGATAGTCAAAGAAAGAGAGAAGAAATCATTATTTCCAGAAATGCACATCAGCCTCTCTTCTGTTTGAGGCCTTACCAATACAATAACCTGAACAAGAAGTTTGTGGATTTCCTAGTTCCAAGTGTGTGTATCTTCAGCAAGTTTGGGGTGGGTAGGAGAAAAAGGTATCACTGTTCTCTCCTGTATATCTCAGACACAGGGTTCTTCAGCTAGTATCTTATTGTGGGTGTGTGAACAATTTAGCTACGATAATGATGCAGGAGAAACAGGAAAATCTGGATGCACTGGCCCAAAGCCTTTTCGAATTTAAAAGTACAATCATATATCAATGTAGGTGACTGAAATAGATTGCAGACCTCCACTGCAAGTACACGCCCAATGGAAGCTTCAGATTCATTCCATTTCATCTGTGCAGAGAAACCATGTCTTCCTCCAGCTCTCCAATCAAGAAGACCGAGAAGCACTTCAACAAGACCAATCCTACATAATTCAGTTATTTATTTCTACTAGTTAGTGAAATTCAGATTAGCCTTGAAGGAAAAACAAAAGAGCGCTGCATATGAAATATAGAATAACCTTGGTCCATAAGCTGTCAAAAGAGTGACATACTAACCAATAAGCATCACAGTTAGACAGCAGGAAAAGATAATGAGAAATGGCATAAGTCAAAAGGGTTACATACTAACGAATAAGCATCACAGTTAGACAGAAGGAAAAGAAAATGAGAAATGGCATAAGTCAATAACCATAGCCCACTTGAAGAGGATAATCACCAAAATTACTTTTACCTGTTTAAACACACACAAACATTAAACTCATTCTTTTTTGTTGAATAAGCAGTAGATCCTGATCCCTTTAAATGACAATACTTGTCTAAAATTTTACTGATGGTAGAACTCCAAGGAGATGATTATACTAGAAAATGTTGCAAACAAAAGCAAGGCCCAGCTGCCACAATAATCTTGCAGCCTTGACAGCATGGAAGGAGCATCATAGTAGATTAGCATGCTTTTCTTCCAACAGTTGAGCATTCAAGAACTTTTTGTCCTCTGACAACAAAACGAACTCCATTGTTCCAAGTTACAGCATCACTTTAGAAACCAGCTGTTAGTCTGCTACTACAACCGAAACTGAACTGAGAAAATCAAAGCTAGCCAGAACTGAACTTGTTTCATTTTCCTCCTAAGCTAAAACTGAGTGGCCTTTCAATAACCTCTGGTTATACCATAAAGTGTTCTAAAATGATCAGAGCCTTAATCCGAATCAAACAAAGAGGAAGAGTAATGGAACAGGGAAACAACACTCCGTTATGAATTAAGGATGAGACAGGTACAAGGTAGCATGGAAATACCCTTGATCTCCCAGCTAACGTCTCCGAGTACATCTACGAGTTGCTCACCTCAGTGACAGCTGATAGACTGATAGTGGCTATCTACGACTTGTCAGAGCTGCTGCCATACGGCCCATACCTAATGCTCCACTAACCAGTAAAATAAGGCACCCTCCAGCATAGTTCTCAAGGTGCCCTCCTAGGCAGGAAGGCCTAGCCAACAGCTAGGCCCACCTTATGGGGCCCAAAAAGCGCACCTTGGAAGTGCCTAGGCAGGCTAGGCAGGGCCTTGGGGCAGCCTAGACCCAATGAGACAGGCTGATTCGTGCAACTTGACCACGCAGGTCAATTCGCATGTGTTTGCATGCACATTGGAGAATTCAGGGCCTCTAGCTCCACATTCTAAGGCTAATGATTGTGAACACTATCATTTTTGAGTAAATATTATGTTCTAATTTTAATCATAACGACATATCAACATTTTTATAGCATTTTGATTACTGATCCCTATATATGTCTTTTTTTTTGGAAAGTGAATGCAAATATATTAATGAAAGAGGTAATAGAATGTACAAGTATAGATGAGACGCACCAAAAAACAACACCCCACCACCTATACAAGGAGATCCACACTAAGGGCATGTGGCGGACTAATTCCCCAAAAAGCAAAAGAAGAAGTAGATGAATCCAAGTTACAAAAACAAGCAGTCATTCCCTCACTTTAGCACAAACAACATCAAAAACAGCTTCCTCATGGCGTGAAATTCTTCTGAATATCCGACTGTTCCACTCCCCACAGCATCCCGAGGGTGGAGTGAAGAATTAGTGACCAGACCGTCCTATCTCCTCTTAGGGGCCACTGCCTATTCCACCACCTAAAAAGCTGTTGGATGCTAAGTGCTGTCGGAAGGTACAGTAAATCCTTCTAGCCGTCTCCCTCAACATCCCTGAGAGTAGGAACAACCCACAAAGAGATGGTGAAGAGACTCGTCCTCCTCCCCACATAAAACACGACCGCCGAATATCTAGCATAAAGCAGTGCAACCTATCCCACATCGAAAGAGACCCATGAGAGACTCTCCAAATCATGACTTTTGCCTTGAGGGGGCTCTTAGGAAGCCAAACTTGATCATGCAAACAGTGCCGAACCCCACCATCTATAATGATATGGTAAGCAGATTTGACAGTGAAGTGTCCTCCCATCTCCCACCTCCATGTCCACTCATCCTCTTTGGCGGACAGGTGGAATGGAATGAGAAAGGCTAGAAGGTCCTAAAGTTGCATCATCCCATCAAGCTTGAGATCCCTCCTAAAGGTCGACATCCAAACCCCACCTGACAGGGTCAGGCCAAATGCCTGGCCTAGACATGGTTGGCATTTGTGGTTTGCCATATCGCGAGATCTTGATCTCGTGAGAATCTCGGTCTCGGTGGCTGTCTGAGAAACGAGACCTCCGATATGCAGGCCGCAGAGAAAAAAATGTGCGCGGGCCAGACCAGTTTCGTTCGGCGCGAAACGAGGGGTTCACGGGGTCACGGGTGGGGTTCGCGGGGTTCAGGGGCCGCACTTTTTTTTTTGTTTTTATAAACGAATTGTCTCATCGTGTCCCCCACTAAAACCTTAGTTTAATATTTTTAAAACATAAAACCCTTCGTCCCTCTCTTCCTTCATCACGATCTCACCTCTCCCTCTCTTTCCCTCCCGAGTCCTCTTGCTGCCCTCACCGCCGGAAGCCATCACACCCCCACCGTGGTCCCCCCTCCACCGTCGTCTCCCCTTCCCTCCTCCCCTCACACCACCCCGTCTCTCTCTCACGCGGCATGCGGAGTACTCTACTCCGCCCCACCGTCGGCCACATCCACGGCCAAGTTGAGATGCCAGTCGGCCCTACGCCATCAAGTTTCTCGACGTGGATGACAATGCGCGTCGGGCGACACCTTTGGAGCATCACCGACACAGCCGAGCGAGAAGCCTTCTTGCTCGCCCCAAAAGACAAACCCTTGTCGCCGTCCGGAAAGGTGAGTGCCCCCACCACCGTGGTAACCCCCACCCTCATACAATCACACCTCCACCGTGGTCCCCCCTCCACCGTAGTCTCCCCTAGTCCCCTTCCCTCCCCCCACCCTCACACCACCACTGTCCCCCCCCCTCCACGGTGGTCCCCCCTCCTCACTCCTCCTCCTCCAACGTCGTCTCCCACCCCCACCACACATACACACCTCCACTGTGGTCCCCCCCCCCCCCCCCCTCACACCTCCCCCACCCCCCCACACAGACATCTCCACTGTGGTCCCCCCCCCCCCAGACCTCCACCGTCATGTCCCCCCCACCACACATACACACCTCCACTGTGGTCCCCTCCCCCCCCTCAGACCTCCCCCCACATACAGACATCTCCACCGTAGTCCCCTCCCCCCCCCTCAGACCTCCACCGTCGTCTCCCCCCACCACACATACACACCTCCACCGTCGTCCCCTTCCCCCTCACACCTCCACTGTCGTCCCCCCCCCACCCCCCCCCAAACACACACCCTCAACCATAGTCCCCTCCCCCCCCTCACCCCTTCACCGTGGTCCCCTCCCACTCTTTCACCCCCGCCAAACCACCCTCACACCTCCACAGTCTATCTCCCCCCCAACCCCCCCCCCCCCCCTCACACCTCCACCGTCGTGTCCCCCCCACCACACATACACACCTCCACTGTGGTCCCCTCCCCCCCTCAGACCTCCCCCCACATACAGACATCTCCACCGTAGTCCCCTCCCCCCCCCTCAGACCTCCACCGTCGTCTCCCCCCACCACACATACACACCTCCACTGTCGTCCCCTTCCCCCTTCACACCTCCGTTGTCGTCCCCCCCCCCAAACACACACCCCTCCACCGTAGTCCCCTCCCCCCCTCACCCCTTCATCGTGGTCCCCTCCCCTCCCCCTCTCTTTCACCCCCGCCAAACCACCCTCACACCTCCATCGTCTGTCCCCCCCCAACCCCCCCCCCCCCCCCCCCCTACAACTCCATCGTGATCCTCCACTCCCCCAAACACCTCCACTGTCTCTCACCCCCCGGCGCCCCCCCCCCCCCCAACACACACCCCTCCACCGTAGTCCCCTCCCCTCCCCTCTTTCACCCCCGCCAAACCACCCTCACACCTCCACAGTCTATCTCCCCCCCAACCCCCCCCCTCCACACACATACACCTCCACCGTGGTCCCCCACTCCCCCAAACACCTCCACTGTCTCTCACCCCCCGACGCCCCCCCCCCCCCACTCACACATCCACCGTCTCCCACCCCCACAGTCACAGGTCACAGCTCCACCGCCTCCCCCCGCCCTCACCCCTCACCTCCATTGTGGTGGTGCACTCAGACACTCGATCTCTCTCATTCTCTCTAATCGATCATTTGAGAAATTTGATAATTGATGGATAATATCGTTTGTTGTTTTAAAAAAAAATTGTCTCATCCTTTCTCTATAATTTGTTGTCTTTTTTATTTGTTCTTTGAGCTGAAAAAAGAATTTGCATTTGTGTACATTTTGTTCCATTTTTATGGGATTTTACAAAAGTATGTTTTCTTTTGATATTGGTTGGCAATATGGAACATCTGAGGGCAAAGGGTCAAAATGTAAGTTTTGTGGAAAAATGATGAAAGTTGGTGGTGTTACAAGACTATAAAATCATTTAATTGGGGAAAGTGAACAAGATGTGAGTAAATGGCTACTTTACCCACCAGAAGTGAGGAAACAATTGAAAGAAATGAAACAACAAAAGATTTTAGAATCCATGAAGGCAAAAGCAACAAAAGAAAGGGTCATGGATGAGTTGCGTGATTTAGGAGGCAATTCTGATGATAAACATGAGGAAGGGGAAGAAGCTTATCAACATCGCCGCAGTGCAGTATCTTCTGCTGTAGATCGATGGAATATTGATGAAATGGAACGTGATAGAATTCAAGTTGAAGCAACAGAAGTTAGTGGAAGTGGTTCTGGGAAGAAGTCAAAGCGAACTATAACTGATTTTATGAGGCGTAGCTCTAGTGTAAAGATATATGGATCTGCAACCGAAGCAAGGTTGTACAACTCTAATGATGCAAGACAACCAAGAATTTCATCTATGTTGACTAAGGGACCACTAAGAGAATCTCTAGGTAAAATGGTGTTGAAATTCTTCATTTTCAACCATATTCCTACAAATGTTGCTGGAGATCATCATTTTAAGAATATGATAGTTGAGGCACAAAATCTTGGTCGTGCAGTCCTCCCACAAACTCCTAAAGAAATTCTTGGTAAATATTTAAATGAGTTGGTGGTTGAGATAGAAGGTGATGTGAAAAAATTAGAGCCACATTAGGATACACATGATTGTTCAATTTTATGTGATGGATGGACTGAACCTATTAGAATGTCCATTATTAATTTCATGGTTTATAGTGCAGGAAATGTTATGTTTTTAGACTCTGTTGATGCAACCGGTAAAGAGAACTAGAGAAAAACCACGAGTATATCATGCAATTGATGGAAGAGAAGATCAAAGAAATTGGGAGAAAGAGAGTAGTGCAGATTGTCACAGATAATGCAAGTAGTTACAAAAAGGTAGGTACTTTGTTATAAAAAAAGTACGATTTTTTTTTTTTGACTCCTTGTACTGCTCATTGTATAGATTTGATGTTTGAACATGTGGCTAAACATAGTATGGTCAAGAAAACTGTGGACATGGGCCAAATTGTCACTAGATTTATATATAATCATGATTGGGTTATTGATCGAGTTCGAAAATCTTGTGGATGAGATCTCGTTCGACCTAGAGCAACTCGATTTGCAACGAATTATTTAGCTCTCCAAAGTTTGTTGCGTGAAAGACGGTTTGCGAAACTTTTTCCTTAGTTCCGAATGATCAAATTCCAATTTTAAGTACACTCCAATAGGGAGAATGTGGAGCAAATCATATGCACTCCTATGTTTTGAGATTATGCACGAGATTCTATGAAGAATATGGATCTCATGTATCATATGTTGAGAGTTATGGATGCAGATAAATATCCTAGCATGGGTTCTGTTTATCATGATATGATCATTATGAAAGAGGGAATTAAGGTATCATCTCCAAGAAATTATATTTGGGTGCATAACATAATTGATGAAAGATGGTTGAAATCAATGAATGCACCCAAGGCTGGTGAGTTTTTTTATGCTTACTATTTTTTTTATTATATTATCAAATGAAGGGAGTGGAGGGGAAGGTGATGGGGAGAATGGAGGCTGAGCATGGACGCAGGGGGGGGGGGGGGGGTTGAACAGGATGATCCACTTGATTATTTTACATTATTGGGTGAAAATGACATGGATGATTGAGAGAATCCATATGCTAAATGGATTGCAACTAACACTTTAGATGAAGAAGATGGTCGACCATCACAAGAGATTTCTAATGCAGCACGAGAGGTGCAATTACACATCAAATTTTTAACCATCTTCTGAGTCTACCCATCGTCATGATGATGACCCTACTTCTGATGTGGATTTATATGAAGATTCTGAGCATGACATTGATAATGAATCACCTCATGGAACTCGTAGAAGTGATGGTGACAATGATGATCATGGAGGAAGTGGAGGGGAAGGTGATGGGGAGAGTGTTGAGGGAAACATGAAAATAATGAAGGATATGTTCATGATAGAGGACATATTCATGTCATGGGAGATGATCAATCTTCACACCGTCCTATTGCCTCAAGAGCATATGAACGCTGAAGAAAGAATCATCAAGATCGAAGATTGCAACATGATGATGAAGCAGAACTTTCTCACACATTTAGTTTGATGGACGTTTCTGGTGGAAGTCATGAGACATATGGAGGAATTCAAGATGCATCATCTTCGTCATATGGTTATGGATATATTCCACAATAGAAGTCCTCTAGCTCATCTTATGGTTATGGATATGGATCATATAACATGCCATATGCATATCCACATCCTTTACCAATGGCAGTGCCAACTGTGTCATTATTATCATTTATACCCCCGCATTAGGATCTTGATTAATGTTTCTGTTGATGAGTATGATACATATGTGAGAGAGTACATGCATATATATCAACAAAGAATGACATAGGAGCAATATTGTGCTTATGTTCAAAATTATTATTCTGAACAATATTAAAGTCAAGTAGATGAAGTGTTGACCAGTTGGCCACTATTTGTAATTTTTTATCATGAATCTGTATTGACTTTATTTTATATACTTTTGTTGTGAGATGGACATATCTTAATTATGTGCAGTTGTGCATCATTAACCATTTTATTTATATGGATTAATATTGGTGTAAAATTGTGTTATATATTGTTGAGAATATATGTAATTATCTATGTTATCTATGAATCAATTTTATTGTTGTCATCATATATGAATTTTCTCGGGATCTCGAGATCTGATCTCCCGAGATTTTACCGAGATCTCTCCGATATCTCTTCTCTTTGACCCTTCCGAGACAAAGCCGAGATCCGATATGGCAAACCTTGGCTTTGCAATATCGGTCCAAATCGATAGGTTTCAGCCGAAATGAATCGGTTTCAACCAAGCAGATACCAAAACCCCTTGGTTCGAAACTGGTCGAAATCGTCTCCAGTGAAGAGAAAATCACTTGAACTCGTCCGATACACGGCACGCCCAATCCCACTGAAACCGAAACTGATCAGTTTCAGTTTCGGACCCGGCCTAAACCATGTCTAAAATCGATACTGACATCCTTCGGCCAAGGGAGTCCGCAGGGATCCAAAAAAGAGAAGGGAAAAGATCATGCAATACAAAGCCTTCACACTATCTGTCGTTCCAAGAGAGTGTCACGTGACTCACGTCCCCCCTACCAAGATACACCCTATCTCCTAAAGAAATAAAATCCTTGCATAAGAGAATATCACACCAGAGCAGAGAGGTGCTGGCACTAGAAACAGATTGCAAGTCCCAACAATCGCTCCTACCAAAATATCTTTGTCTAATCACCGTGGCCCATAATCCCTCCTCTCCACTTGCTAGCCTCCAAAGCCATTTGCAAAGTGGACTTGGTTGAAATCCTTGATATTCTTGAGACCCAAACCACCCCCCCTGAATTTTACTACCAACACCCTCCTCTATGCAATATCATGCCAGCCCCTGCACCTCCCTCCACTCCCATGCTGAAAGAATCTGTACTAGATGGACTCAATCTTCTTCAACACCACCGTCCACATCTTGAACATGGATAGAAAATAGGTGGGCAAACTATCCAGCACCAAACTGCACAATACCAGTCTCCCTCCAAAAGATAGGGCTCTAACCTTCCATCCCGCTAGTCTAGACTCAAACCTACTGATGATGGGCTGCCAATCAGCACACCTAAGAGCACCCAGGGTAAGAGGAAGTTCCAAATATGATAGTGGAAACTTGTCAGTCTTACAACCTAGCAAGCAAGCTGCTCTCCCAAGGGCCCACTCATCCAGATTCATTCCTATCAGGACACTTTTGTTAAAATTGACCTTGAGACCTGTTACCTCCTCTAGTAATTCCAGCAAAAACCTGGCCATGAGCAGCATGTGTGCTCCCAATTCATTATATACCTTTAGATACATAAATTTCATGTAGAGAGAAATATCACATGGGCAACACATAGGGTGCCTAGGCATCGCCTAGACCTAAGTGCTTAGGCACCAAATGACCCCAAGAACGCCTTGGGGCGCCTCAACAACTATGCTATCCAATTATCAGTCATTGACCGCACCATAAGATTGCTCATTAGCCTCAAGCAAAGGGATCTGCAAAATAAAGCTGTCACCCACTCAACTACTCAAGGCCATTATAGGTAATAATCAATCAGGCATGGTTTACATTCTCTCAAGACTCTCTCTGACTTTCCAAGATCCAAAATGCTGAAGATGGGCTAAGACATGAAGTTCAAGTAACATTGCATGACTATATTGAGATTGGATGGCTAGTTTGCTTGTTTCATCCAACTTCAAGTCTTTGAAGCCCCATTCCTTTCCTCCACACCCCACCACCCATCATATTACTATGAACACTTGGAGCTGGTGTAGGTTGATATTGTACCATTGTCGAAATGCTACCATTGGCTTGACACAAGTCACACAACCCTTAATCCACAATCCAAAGAGGAAGTGTAGGAGAACAAGAAGAAGATGAAAAAGAGAGAAAATTAGGAAGGAGGCAGGCTCCTACCCACAGTCAACCTACCCATTAACCGCTTGCGACCTAGACCGGAGGAATAGATAGCCTACTACCATTTCCAATCTCCAAAGATTATGTCAAGATCCCTCCGAGATCTCTTAGCTTCAATCTTTCTGAGATAAAACAGATATCCAAGACAGCATTCTTTGCAATCAGGTGTGGGCAGTAGCAGAATTGTTACAAGTTAATGCCCATCCTTTCCTCAAATAATTTAGGTTTCTGCATGTCTATGTAATCATAGGCCTTCAATTTTTGTTTTATTTTGTCTTCCTTTCCCATGAAGATGGATACTAAATCCAACACAAACTTCAGCTTCACAGAAAAAATAAGAAAACCACAAACACTTAAGAAACTTACCAACCGAGAGAAATATCTAGAATAGGATATGCATTGTAATTGCTGATAAAAGTATAAATGCAGAGTTGAACAACAGATAATCTGGCCATATTCAGAATAATAGAGATATTAGGTCTTAGGAATTTGCAAGGGGAGTACAGAGTGATTAGAATCAGACAAGGGAAAAGAAATAACAGAAACAAGACAAGGGCTTAAAAGAGAACAAGGCTTAAGAAAAGTCACAGGAATTGTAAAGAGAAATCTGTCGCCATTCCATTGAAAATAAATAGTTGAAGTCACAGGTTCACGGGGGTGGGGGGAAGCTTTCTGAGTTAAAAAGAGTGAAGTCTACAGTTGTCAAGGTGCCTGACTAGGTGGGTGCCTAGGCAGGTAGGTGGATTTCCAGGAAGAAGGTGGAGGACCACCTCCTGGGGGGACCAAAAAGACAGCCCAAGGAGGCACCTAGGCAGGCCAGACAAATGCCTTGGTCCACCTGGACCTGACTGGAACCAAAACCCCAACCAGATCCCCTTAAAATTGAACCTCAAATCCCTAATCCCGACTGAGAGAATCGCTGATATCCCTCCCCCATATTCAGCACCCATGCATCTAGGGTTCCCAGTTCCCACCCCTTTCACCACCCCATGCAGCTGTTGCCTTCACCTCCAGTTCCACATGCCAGTGTGCTCATGTCTGATCTCCACAACCTCCAGATCTCCGCCACAGCCAATATGACACCGCTCACTCTCTCTCTGTGCCACATGACACACACCAGCGATAGTGCAACCTGCCACCAGTCACTGCTGTGGCCACTCAAGCCACACTGTCACAGGCCCCCTCCTGCAGCTTGCCCACTGAGCGCCAGCTACTCACCAGCCACTGCTGTGGCCACTAACACTCCTGTCGCAGAACACCCACCCCACCCCCAACTGCAGCCTACCCACAGGGCACCACTCAAGTCACTGTCACAAAAACCCCCTCCCCCCCCCCATTGCAGCCAGCCTATTGGGCACCAGCCACTGCAACACGGTCACAGGTGACAGGCCCCGTCCCCACCCCCTCTCCCATCCACTGACTCGTGCACAAAGACCAGCCACATTAAGCATGTAGGCACTAGCATCATGCAGACAGAAAATTTTATGTATCACATAAAGTTAAAAAAACTAGTATATGATTAAAGGTCATCCTTGAAGAATCATAAGAATGAGTTGTGTACCCAGATGGTAAGAGGGGTCCATCATTAAAAGGCATAAAAAAGATACATTTGTAAGGAAACCACATAAGAGGATTCCATAATTAATATTCAAGAGATGGACCAAGTAATTTCCTTCCACAAAAGAATGTAAAACAATATGAAATGCCAAGAGAATGACCTATTTCCATTGTGATGGTATTTTCTCTTTGCAACACCATCTTCCTCATGAATATCAATACAACATTACTGACCAAGGGGAACGAATCACAATGAGCCATGCATATCAGGAAAACCCAAGGAATGAAATAAAAGTGAGATTTTGTTGTACCATTTTTAATGATAGTTTTAAACTTTGTCAATAAGCTAGCGATACATACAAGGAGATCACGGACAAAATTAAATATAACCAGCTACACCAGGGATCATTAACAATAAATTTGATACAGTAACAAAAAAAAGGAGATGAGCAGTTATCCAGGTATTAGCCAAGCTTGACCAAAACCAAGGGATTAGACTTACAAGATGAAAAAAGGAAGGGTGCCTACTCACCTACGAAGCATCATATAAAATCTGGAAGTCAATTAAATACATGACCCAAAAGTCTCCATGGAAAATTGGTGACAACTAAAACCAGAAAACAGTTTTCTTGGTGCATCTAAAATTTAAAAGTATGCAATAAACATTATAAACAAATGTATGCATATTTTCCATATAAATAGCTCTCTTTCTGCGGTTCACAAAGTCAAACAAGGTCGTCTTCTTGCCCCCATGAAACACAGTAGACTCAAAATTCACTTTTAAGTAATATGCAGAATTGTAACGCACAGACATATAACAATTCATCTTGACACTCTCCCTATCCCTATCATCCCTTAGGCACCATCCAGCTCCCACTAGATAAAGAGAACCATATTCAGCAGTTAACAATAATTAAGGATTAGCTGTAGGCAGATAATGTTTGCTGACAAAGTTGCCAGCATTTGACAATGAAAGTATGCAGATTAGGATAAGGGAGGGTTCACACTTGCAGACCTCACAAATGGTAGAAAAACGATGGAGATAGGTGGGTATACGGTAGAATTGTTACTTTAAGAGTAAAGACTAAACATTGTCTTTTCTAATTTTGGATGCAGTGCACAGAGAGACACAGTGCTCTTATTTCCTCCTGTTTAATCCTTGCAACTTGTCCTGTTCTGGTAGCATCTTAATATCATTATTTGGGATGAAAAACAGCACATCCTATTTTTCAGACTTACAGTACAGTTCAGAAACAAAATATCAGCATCTTGGGCCACACAGAACCACATATCGCACAAGCTTCAGCACTAATTTGCCAAGTCAAACTTTCAAAGACCACATAAGGAATGGCTGTAACAAGTTGGTGAATTATATCTGATCATTTCCTTATTAAGTGCCCGAAAACAAACCATGGAAATCTAGATCATGCTCGAAATTAGCAAAATTTAAAAAAATCAGAAACAACATCCAAGGTTCCATGCACTCAAGAAGGTCCACCAGTAATTCCTGAGTTGACAGCTCTAAAAAAGAGGTACTTACTTTAACCCCTGTGCAACAAGTGCATCCCTGGCTCGATTTCCAGCAACAACAACACGTTTTAACGTCTCGAGTGCTAGTATACTTCCACCTTGCCACCCAATTGCTTTCATAAGCAACGGAACAACCTGGAAGAAGGATTGATATATGGAGGTCAGATGATGCAAATCAAATATGAGTATAAAATATACATTATCTTGGGGATGATATTTTCCAGCAATCAAGAACTAAACATAAACCACTAGCTTTTCTTAGGCGTAAAAGATGACTAAGCATTATCACATGAAAGGGTGGTGGGCAACAACAGTAGAATACAGCATAACTGCATCATTATGCACACCACCAAGTTTCCATGGATTAAAGATGTTTCACATGAACAACAAAATTTATGATTAATAATATATTTATGGGATAAGCTTGTCTATGACAGTGTACATGGAAGAATCAGAACAGAATGGAAGGCAAAATCGCCAGGATCGACCCAGAATCGGTCGATCCTGCATCGGATCGAGGTTATGGATCCGATTATGGGGGGGAAGTCACTGAATCGGCAAACTTCCAGCTGGATCGGCCAGAATCGAGTTGGATCGACTGGATCAAGCAAGGATCGACCGATTCCAGACTGATCCAGACCGATCCAGACTGATCCAGGTCGATTCCCTCAGGCTACCTTCAGGATCCTCTTCAGGCAGGGTTGTCAGGATCTCTTTATTACCTGAATATCATTTAAGTCAATGTTAGTATTTGTAGTTTCATTTACTTAAGATATTACATGTAAATAAGGAAGTACCCCCCATTTGAATCTAATAAAAATATCAAAAAATCATATCTCTTACCAATAAAAAGTCAACTCTCCCATCGAAGAAGAAAATCGCGATTTTGGTGATTTTAGCGAAATTAACTTTCTAATCTCTCGTAATTTAGCTTATCTAAAAATTTGATAATTCAAATAAACCACATGAAACACTAAAATTCAAAGTCCGGTAAAAAAAGTCAAACGTGCATGTGACTTCTCCAATGGAGCCACTCTCCTACTGACAACACTTAGTCTGCTAGAGACCTCTCAGGATTTGGTCAAACTTAAGTTATCATCATCCAAACCTCTCAGAATTTGGTCAAATTGAGCTACCATCACCCAACTCATGACACTCATGAGTTTGGTGATGATAGCTTAGTTTGACCAAATCCTAATAGGTCTCAAGTAGATTTAGTGCTGTCAGTAGGAGAGCGGTTTCTTGGAGAAGTTATATGCACGTTTGATTTTTTTTTTTTTGGACTTTAGATTTTTAGTGTTTTATTAGACTTATTTGAATTATAAAATTTAAATATGTCAAATTATGAGAGATTAGAAAGTTGTTACTTTGATAAAATCACAAAAATTGCGATTTTCTTCTTAGATGGGAGAGTTGACTTTTTATTAGTAAGAGATGTGATTTTTTTGATATTTTTATTGGATTCAAATGGGGGATATTCCTTATTTACATATAATATCTTAAATAAATGAAACTACAAATTTTAACATTTACTTAAATGGTATTCAGGTCAATAATATACTAAGTCTTTAATATTTTATACTTTTCTTGTATTATTATAGTAGTAATAATACACAAAATCTTATGTTTAATATATATGAATGCATGTATGATTGGTTTTTTATGCAATATTAGTTCTTTCAATTTATCAGATTTTCCCTCATTTTTGCTGGTTTTTTCTGTTTTTCCTGAATTTTCCTGATTTTTTCCCCAAAAAAAAACCATTTTATAAACTGGCCGATCCAGGATCGGCCAGACTTCCTTGGATCCATGGGATCTTGCGATCTGATCTGATCCAGGATCGGATCGAGCCTGGTCGATCCCGATCCCGATTCCGATCCTGCCTTCCATGATGTACACACCAACATTTCTTTAATCATTGGGTACACTTGGAGAGTTGGTGATCACAGATACATATATCATATGCCCAATCATCTGCTTAGAAAAAAGGGAAAGTTGTGAGAATGGGATTATTTAAAAGAGCTAATCCATGCTTCTTAGATAAGGACCACCTCTTCGATTAACATAATATTAACGTTATGTATATTAACAAAAGCTATTGAAGAATGCAATGACTAGAATACGAGTCCTCATTTACGCAATTGTCTAATATGTTACAAAATACTTGAAGGCACAGGCTCTTCTAGCAGATCATCCTTCTCTATAGCGTACTTATGAGGTTATTGAGGATGGCCAACAGAGCAAGCCAGTCTCCTCCTCACCACAGGATCTTCCACTCATCACTGTGAAACTTCTGGGTGGGCTTCTTCAAAGAAATCAGCAACCAACAATAGACGACTAATAGATGGAACAAAGAATGGAAGGAAAGAAATGAGGTCTCTTCACTGAGGTCTGCAACTCCGCATGTCAATTTATTGTGGATGGAGGGATCAGATTCTTGTGAAAGCTGTTTTAAGGCGAAGGTTTTAATTTAAAGGTCCCGGCTGGATTCTAGATATGTCACCAACAAGTTTTGTGGAATCCAAACCAGTTTGTAGTCCAGCAGGGACCCATTCTGAACCCAGTTCCAAGGCTAGATCAGCCTGATCTGGTAAGGTTTGGCCAGTTCTCAGTACCATAGTCACCTGTTGATGTCGTTTAATACCATAATTACCAATGTGGGAAATCAAAGTGAGAAATGACCTTCTAAAAGACAAGAAGAAACGAGAAACAATTATACATATTTTTAAACAGAATAACTTGATTATTTATAAGTATTATTTAACTTCTAAACTTTAAGCTAATTTATGTGCATACACATTCAAATGCTTAAACATTTTGCAATATCTTGTAATATTAATCTGTTTTATGTATATCCTTCAATTTTTTTACATTTTCAATTTGTTTTTACAACTTTTATAACATGTATACAACGTATTCTATTCAATTTTATACTTTTATTAGGTTCCTTATGAGAGTTACTTTCACAATGAAGTCTTCTTATGAGAGAGCTTTATAAACAGGCAAACCTTTTAAATTCAACCTAAACTTTAACTCAGCCAATGGCAAGGAATCTTGCAACAAAATGAATGTACATGCCATGTTTTTGCACTCACCCAATGGTTGGGCATATGGAAGGACAACCAGATATTAAAAGAAAGGCAAGAGAGGATTGAACAGGCAGAAAAAAAAGGGTTGACGATAGAGAAGAGATCAGTGAATGTCATATGCATTGTGTTCATGACATGTTTTTGCACATCAATTTGTTTTCCTTTTTTTGCTCGAGTTGTCAGGATTGGTAGAAAACACATGCATGACAGGTGGAAGTTGTGTGTGTGATGGAGAGGAAGGAAAGAGGTCGGCCATCTGAGAACTTGCATTGCTGTTGATCTCTGTTCAAACAGAGTTTTGCTGTTGATATCTGTTCATCGCAGGCAGGCCTTTCAAACTCTCCCCCCCCCCAACCGGACCGGCCAGACCGTTTCAACGGTCCAGTAGCTCAAATGACAGCTGGCTCCTTCAGCTTTCGGGCAGGTCAGATCCGGTCGGCGGACTTGCCCGTGACTTACCCGGTAGCCCGTCACTTGTACCGATCTCGGTAGACCCAATCAGGATCTTCTTCTCAACCCGGAGCAACCCACTCCACCTGTTCTCGCTGCGAAGGTCTTTACAGCACCAAGCCGACCTGTCTTTCACCGGTGCTCGTTGGCTTGAGGAGTAGCAACGCCGCCAACGGGGAATGTAGCAGCGGCCGTTAGGAGGAAATCTGGTGGAGGAAAGGGGAAAATGGCTGTCTCTGGAGTGGGCCCTGTAGCAAGCCCACTTCCTGTAGACCCGCCAGTTCGCAGCAGTCACTTCTGGGGCTTTCCCCGTCACTCGGCCCAGGCCCACTTGCGCCCCCACCCCTGCAGGTACCCACACAGTGGCTGGCAACTCAACACCGCGGGAGTCCATGCCCTTGGTTTCTGTTCCGGTAACCTCTTCGGGACTGGGTGGTCTTCTGGGCCACAAGAACCATCTCCGGGACAGTCTTGAGGGTGAAGTGTATAAGCCGTCTCTTCTTCTTACCTCTCTGCTGGCTTTGGCTGGTCTCCGTCCCACTGGCCCCATGTGAATCTCGGCAGACGGACTCATCCCCTTCTTCTCCAGGCAATACTTATACCCCGATCGGGGTTCAGTCAAAGGTCAAATGAATATGCTGATGATGGTGACATGGAAGACTTCAGGAACTTCATCCAGGAGACGGCCTTAGTGGACTTAAGAATGTCTCATGGGTCCTACACTTGGTCCAACATGAGAGCAGAGACGGCTTGCTCCAGGTTGGATAGATTTCTGGTCTTTATTGATAAAGAGGGACCACTTTCCACATGCTCAGGTGTCGGGGCTGCCTAGGTCCACTTCAGACCACAAGCCTATTCTCTTGATGACCTCCAGGGCTTTCAGTAGGCCGCATTGCTTCAGGTTTGAGTAGGCTTGGTTCAAGAAAGATGATTTTATGGACACTATTGTCAGGGCATGGAGGGCCCCGATGGCTAGCACCTCGCCGATGGCACTTCGGTGAGGAAATTGAAACATACAACATGCATTCTTACAGCTTGGGGAGCGGAGAAAACCCACCTGAGGAGGGTGGCGAAGGACAGGATTATCCAACACTTGGTGGTATTGGATAGCTTAGAAGAGGTAGGCTTGATGGATGAGGAGGACAGATGCAAGAGGGACTCCTTGAGGAGTGAGTTTGACAACTTGCTAGCTAGGGAGGAAATTTACTGGAGACAGAGATCGAGGGTAGGTGGAATAAAGAGGGCGACAGGAATACGACGTACTTCCAACAGATTGCCTCGAGTAGGTGGAGGGTCAACTCTATTCATTGCATTAGGGTGGGGGACCGCTCCTCCCCGAAGGAGGACATCAGGAACTAGGCAATCGTCTACCTCTACTCCCTTTTTGCTTAGGACTCTCTTTACAGACCGAGGGTTGCGGCCGACCTCCCTTTCCTCTCCCCAGAGGAGCGGGAGGCCATTCCTCAACCTCTCTCTGAGGAAGAGATTCATCAGGCGGTGATCTCTCTTCTGGTTGACTGGGCTCCTAGGCCCGACACCTTTCCTCTCATATTTTTCCAAAATGCTTGGGGTTGATCAAAGAAGACATTATTCAGGCTGTAAGAGAGTTCAACGAAGGGAAAGCTCACTTGGGGTTATCAATAAGACCACCCTAGTGCTCATCCCTAAGAAGAGAAGGGCTCAAGAATTCGGAGATTTCAGACCCATAAGTTGCTTAATGGGGCATATAAGATTATCACAAAGGTCTTACAAGTAGACATATTTTGGCTAACTTTTTAGCGGCGCATGAATGCCTATTCGCTATGAAGTAGCAGCGGAGGAGTGGGGTAGTTTTGAAGTTGGATTTCAAGAAGGCTTATGGCAGAGTGAGTTGGTAGTATCTTTTTAATGTTCTGGGTTTTGGGGCAAGGTGGATTGATTGGATTAGAGTCTACATCACCTCGGCCTCTTTTGCATAGCTAGTTAATGGTAAAATGTCCTCGGGGTTCTAGCGACAAGGGGATCCCTTATCCCCCCCTACTCTTTGTTCTGGTTGTTAGTGTGGTGAGCAAGGTGTGGCAGAGGGCGCAGGTCTGATTAGAGGCTTCCAGATGGACAAAGATGGCCATTTTCTTACACACCTGCAGTATGCCGATGACACCATTCTATTCCTAGATACAGGGGAGCAGTTCTATGCTATGGCTAGACTATTACCCGAGCTTTTGGAGGAGGTCATTGGCCTCAAAGTTAAACTCAACAAGAGCCTCCTGCTCGAGGTGAACATAGAGGATAGATCGTTGCTGAGGGCAGCGACATTGCTAGGTTGTTCTATTGGGAGGTTCCCTTTCTCCTCATGGGCCTTCCACTCTCCCCTAGCTCCCTCCGTTGCGCAGATTGGCTCCCCATTATCTAGAGATATGAGGCAGGGCTTTCAGGGTGGAAGGCGAGGTTATTATCTTTTGGGAGCCGTCTGACTGTGTGCAACTCTGTTTTAGACAGTCTGCCCACCTATTACCTCTTCATATTCCGCATTCCTAGTACAGTGGCTCAAAAATTGAACTCTATTCAATGCAAATTCTTTTGGCATGGCAGTGGCAAGAGAGTTAGAGGCTGGCATGACATTTCTTGGGACAGGATCACCACTAGTAGGAGATAGAGAGGCTTAGGGCTGAAGCAAATTAAGGCTTTCAATACGGCTCTTTTATACAAATGGTTGTGGAGACTGGGTTGGGGAGAAGATGGGTTATGGGCCCAGGTCATAAGGCAGAATATTTCCACTCTTCCAGAGTGTGGGACTTTGGCCCCCTCCCCTCGTCACAGGACTTCACCTCTGTGGCAGGATATTTTTGCTTCCAGTGACTTTATGGTTACTGGAGTTCGGGTCCATCTGGGGGATGGTCAGAAGTACTTCTTCTGGAAAGACCAATGGTGTGGTGACTTCAGCTTGGAGGACTTGTATCCCTCTCTCTTCCAGATAGTCGTGGCACCACTTGACACGATTGCTAAGACATATGACCACCTTATACCAGGTGGTTCTTGGGGTCCAACCTTTCGACGGGACTTCTGCTAGGGCGAGCTCATGCTCCTTCAGGAGGTTCTTCCCCTTCTCCAATCCCTCTGTCCATGTTCAGGAGAGGATGGACGGATATGGAGATGGGACAAGAAGGGCATCTTCTCTGTCAGTTCAGCTTATGCAATCATCTCCGATCCATGAGTTCCATCAGCAAATCTGGAGGCCTAACAGTCCACTCAAAGTGAAGGTCTTAGTTTGGAGAATCTCTCATGGAAGACTACCTACTCGAGATAAGCTTTCGCACTTCATGTCAGACATGACTTCCACATGTTGTCTTTGTGGTACTAAGGAGGAGTCCATTGACACTTTTTTTGCCGGTTGCCCCTACTCTCACGGGATGTGGATGGAGATTGCTCAGAGGACCAAATGTAGCATCTCTCCGTGGAGTGAAGTTTGTTGTCTATTGCGGGAATGGGGCAGATCTTGGTCGTGTAAGCAGGACAGGAAAGTTTGGTGGCTTATCCTTCATGCCACGTTATGGGCTTTGCGGGGTGAGCGCAACTATCATATCTTCTGGAGAGAGGCATGGTCTGAGGAAGCTATTGTTAATTTTGTTTGTGATAGGGTTAAGGAATGGGCGGTCATCCTTTCCCATATCACTATTGAGATATCACCACTTTTTGGGTTGATTGGGGCCAATTGATACACACCTTCTTGGTGTGAGCAGTGTTGTATAGGTGTTTTGCGGGTTTTCTTTTCGAGCAGTCAGCCACCTATACTTGTACATTCTACTTTTCCTTAATATATTTCAGTGGTGCCATCCACCTTCAAAGGAAAAAAAACAGATAGCTTAACTCAACACAAGGGAGCAAATGGAAATTCCATTCCAACAGTTAATGTATCATCTACGCATATGCATCAAAGAAAAAAAAAAGAAGGAAAGATGCTTTTTATATGACCAAGAGATAAGCATTTTTCACATTATCTGGAACATTTTTTAAGAAGTGAAACATCTGCCATAATCCACCTACCTGTGGAGTGCCTGCACTTGTGGCCGCCATAGCTTCTGCACAAGTAGTACTAGATGCCAGTTGATGCAAAATGCGCAAGCAACTAAGACGTACACGTTCTTGAAGAGTTTGTTCAGTGGAAATTGACTGCCCATCCTCAGTTTCATCATTATCCTTGGAAGTACCATTACTATTTCTCATCTCCCCAGATGACATTGTTTCTCTCCTTCCCTCATAAGCCATTGCCGCAACAAGCTTGGGAACATATCCAAGGTATCCAGCATGATCAGCAAGAGCTGGGTGGACACGTAACAAGGATACTAATGCAGCAGAAAGGAGCAAAGGAAGCTCCGTATCAGCAGCATGGGTGTCAAAATGAGTAGCAGCTATTGATGTGACATACTGGTCCAATAACCCTTCCAAGAATCTCTTGGGATTTCTAAGAGGAAACTTTGGGTCCTTTAAGAACAGCCTCACATAAATTCCACCCACCTGGACATTGGATAAAAAAGCACCCTTCATACAATGACTGTACGGAAACATGATTTATGAAAAATGAGGGGAGCATATACTCACCTGCGGTTCATCTCTCATTTCTTGTTGCCCAGATGCCTGCTCAGGTATATCCCAATCAACAATACGATCTTTTGTTTGTTCACGGTAGAGGTCAGATGCCATAGTTGATAGTTGTGCTGCAAGAGAAGCAGCCATTGCCGGTGTCCATACAAGTTCTGGTGTTTCTGTGGTCTGTTCAAGGGAAGAAACAACAGCTTCACCGGGTCCATCCCTTATAGCAGATACTAAACCATCAGGAAGGAACCTTGCTAGCGTTATTGCCACTCTAGGGCCATGCATTGGTTGTGCCACAAGCTTGCCCAACAAGGACGCTGCTGCTGCCCTTTGTTGTAAGGCAATTTTTTCTGCATAAAATAGAATCCATCAGAAAACACAAGTTCCAAGAACTATACCTTTCTGTTGTTTGGCAACTCCTCATAACACGTTTTAATACAATCACACAAAATAATCAGAAATATATACTGGAAGTATGCAAAATAAAAAAAAAATGGGATGCAGCAAAAGAGCCCAAGGGAAGGAGTCCAGAAGGTTCCCCAAAGAGGCTACAGAACATCTGCTCCTTTTTTTCTTTTTTAATCCAAAATAATTCAACCCACCCATGATCAAGTCTGAATCACCAGTGACCTGAGCTGTGGGGAGGTCACACATCTCTCAGGCAATGGGCCTTCCATCGGCCAGGCAACGTCCATGACATTGGAACACATGTGAAGTGTGAACCCCGGGTTGTACAAACACTGCGTATGTTCAAGGTGCGAGTCAATATAACTCTCCCACCCTGACAGACCAGAACATTTAATCCTATGCCTCATTTTTTTTCATGAATATCCATCTTGATTATGACATCCAAGTCCTCTGACTCTATCTCATTTATATCAGTTCTCTAAAATGAAATATCCTCCGTTGTCCTTAACCTTCCAAGCTAGTCAATACTCCATATGATCTAACAATTAACATCCAAGACATCTACTGAAGTCTTATTCCCTACTTCATTAAATGCTCTTAATATTATTCCTGGTCCTTAGTATGCCAACTGCCAAGTGAACACCTTGAGAAATTAGATTTTTTGGAAAGTCAGAATTTTATCTGACTGATAACATTAACATACAATATGGTTGAACACCTGCCTTTTTCTGAACTTTTTTACAGCAATAGCCAATTCTAAACGGCATTTGTCTTTTTACTCTTGAAAGTGGAATCAGTGGATGGTACTCATATTCATTTGAACAAGAAGCTGAACCAGATACAAAATAAAGTACAGCCCACCTAAAAAAAATGTGACACATGTAAACTTCTTGGCTAGTTCAGATTCCAGTTCAAGTTCCAACATCAATTGTGGCCAAACACCTGGCCAGGTTCTGGCCAGTTCTAAACCAAACTGTCTGATTTTAATACCATAAAAACAAGTATCCCAAGCCCCAGAAGCCAGGAAAACGAGGCTGCTCCAGCCATTGGAAGGCATTCTTGTGCCCCTTCACCCCAGGGACAGCAGACTGAGTTGTTCATGTTGCCTGTTCATGACAGAGACAATTTCTTCCTGAGGCAATTGCCAAAGCTCTCCATGAACCTCAAAGGCCTTGGAAACTCGATCCAAAATTGTGAATCATTGGCAGAACAGCATCCTCCCAAGGCTTTTACCCTAGGAAGGCCTATATTTCTAGGTCTGATGATTAGGTACGGATAGAAAAGGATGGAAAGAGAGGGTAGATTTTAACTGCAGCTGTTGCTTGCAGTCACCTTTTATATTACTTATATTACAGGTAATCATTCTTGCACGGCAAGTGGAGAAAACAGGTTGCTTCATGTTCCAGCAAAAGTTGAGCTAGAAGGGTTATGGAAAATTAACTTATCCAGTATGTGAAGGATCTAGACTAGATAATGGAGGACTTCTCTAACAAAGATCACATAAAGGATATCCTACCTTGCAGCGGTAAAAGGAGTTCAAGAATGTATACAACACCACCATGTTTGGCTGCGGCCCAAGCTAGTTCAGGTGTTCCTGCCAAGGCGTACATAACATGTAGAGCCCCTTCTCTGCATGCAGGGGCACAATGAAGCAATTGAAATAGAAGAACAAGGCTTGTCCTTTCAGCTACCATAGCTTCAACACAGGGTGCATATGTCGTCAATTGTGAAAGCACTCTCAGACAAAGTTGTGGGATACTGCTCTCAGCAGGGAGTGATACAGTAAAACAATCAAAAAGAGGCACAAGCTGTTCTTTTGAAGAAAAAATGGCTGCTAGGTTGGGTTTGCTTGTCAACAGATTCTGCATATGTGGAAGCGCAAGTGTCAGTGGTTAAACAATAGAAAAAATTCAGCAGATATATTCTGTACCTGAAGAGATGTAAGCCCAGCTTGGAGGTTCTTAATCAATTCAGAATCTCGTTTGTTTGTTTCCTCACTGCAGGAGACTGATGACGAATCATCAATATTTTCTTGACCCTCTGACTTACCTTGAAGCTGAGGTTGACCCACTAATGAACCATTCTGGTAGGATCTGTTCTGAACATCCAAATCTTGGGCACTTAAACTACTTACTAGACCCGATAAAAACTCAAGAAGTGCAATGCAGAAGACATCAGGCTCACTTATCTCGAAGTCAGGTTGGTTATTGTAAACCCTCAAATATACATTACCAACATGAAGTTCATTAGAGAGTGCCTGATAAGTGAAGCCTTGTGGTTCCTCCATGCTGTATGAGCCATCAGGATTTTGGCTTGAACGCTGTTGATCCACAAACTTTAGTAGTTCTGACCTGGTCGAGGAATTCCAGATAATCTGCAAAGGAAACCTATAGCTCTCAGAACTTCTGAAGGAGTTACTTCTTAAATGAAGAATAAATTGCCTCAATTTATTAAAACAGGTTGAAAGACAAATGACAGAATATTTGACTTAGGGCAGGAAACTATGTGCATGCAAATGAAATTAAGTATGCTACTTGACAGAAAATGTGGATCTTTTCCCTTAAAAATCCCTTCCAACACAACTTTGCAATATTTGACTGCCTTCCTAGAATGTGCAACAGAACTCCGGCGGGTTGACTGGAATGTTCTTAGCTTAGTAGAGTTTATTTGAAAGAACAAGCCTCCACAGAACACAGGAAAATATAAAACAAAATTATGAAGCATCCGGGACCTTAAGTGGATTCTCTTTAAGCTCCCACTGTACAATAAAATTCTGACTAACATTGATGAAACTCTGAATTAGTTTGAGGCCCTGTTGAACTTGTTCATGGAATATTTAATGAAAAATAAAAGTATAAACAAAAATAAATATCAAGCTCAGGATCCCTTAAAGTCATAACCCAATGGCTATTCAAGAAGATTGTGAATGCTTCTCCTCCAGAGGATGTCAATGCAACATATAAAGTCAACTCGAATGGAGGCCCTATCTTTTTCTGCAAGGGTTCTCATCTTGAGATCGGTATGTTGCCATTCACATATACACCAAACATGCACTTCTTCCCTAATAAAAAGGCCACCTTGTTCAAAGCCAGCGACTTATGTGCTCCATGGCCCATATTATCTCTAGCTTGTCTATACAATTTATCTGCTCTTACCACCTCCTTATATGTCCAATGCATTTTGTTCGAAGAATGAGGAGGATCTTCTCCCACGACATCAATCTAATACTCTGCACCACTGATGCAGTTTGGACATTCTTCTCTTCCAAGTTTAGTTGTACTTCAACAAACACCTTAGCATGTTGAACATTAAACACAATCAGTATCCTGGTCAACTTCCTTAAGCACCAAGAATGAAACTACAAAGTCATCATATCTTGTTACTACAAATGGGAAGTAGGATCCCAACTAGGTAGCACCGGTATTTTGGATTAACAGCTACGGCCCTCATACCCATCGCGATATCCACTCAATCCAATGGACAACTTTCTATTAAAAAGAAATTTACCACTTAGTAAAGTCTTATAATGAACACTTACACTAGGGGAGAATATAAGGGTTTTATTACCTATTGAAATGTGGAAAGACTTAGGAGACATTGGTATTAAGTGGTTAACTAAATTTTTCAATAAAATTTTGAAGGAACGGAGACTGTCAGAAAAATGGAGAAAAAGTGTCGTGGTTTCTTTTTAAAAACAAAGGGGATATTCAAAACTATAATAATTACCGTGAAATTAAGCTTATGAGTCACACTATGAAACTTTGGGAAAGAGTAATCGAAAAACGAATGCGATGTATGACTACTGTATCAGAAAATCAATTTGGTTTTATGTCAACTAGATCTACTACAAAAACTATTTTCTTATTACGGCAATTAATAGAGAAGTATAGAGAGATGAGAAGAGATTTACATATGGTTTTTCTTGATTTGGAGAAGGCATATGATCGAGTACCGAGAGATTTGATTTGGTGGACATTAACAAAGAAAGGAGTTTCGCAAGGATATGTGGACTTGATCCAGGATATGTACGAGGGTGCCACTATTAGTGTGAGAACTATTGCTGGAGAGACTTGTGAATTTTCGATCACAGTAGGTTTGCATCCAGGTTCTGCTCTAAGCCCGTATCTCTTTGCTCTGGTTATAGACGAGGTAACTAAGCAATTGTATGATGATATCCCTTGGTGTATGTTATTGCGGATGATATTGTCTTAATTGATGAGAATATTGATGGTTTAAATGCTAAGTTAGAAAGTTGGAGGCATGCCTTGGAATTTAAAGGTTTTAAAATTAGTAGGAGTAAGTTAAAGTTTATGCATTGTAATTATAATAATAAGAGGGTGTTACAGGAAGCTATGGTTCAAATTGATGGACAAGACACTCCTAAAAGTAGTAGCTTTCGATACTTAGTTTATCATCCAAGAGAATGGGGAGATTTATGACGATGTGGCACACAGGATTAAGGCCATGGAAGGCAGGATCGGAATCGGGATCGGGATCGACCAGGCTCGATCCGATCCTGGATCGGATCGGATCGCAAGATCCCATGGATCCAAGGGAGTGGTCTGGCCGATCCTGGATCGGCCAGTTTATAAAATGGTTTTTTTTTGGGAAAAAAATCAGGAAAATTCAGAAAAAAACAGAAAAAAAAACAGCAAAAATGAGGGAAAATCTGATAAATTGAAAGAACTAATATTTGCATAAAAAACAATCATACATGCATTCATAATATATGAAACATAAGATTTTGTGTATTATTACTACTATAATAATACAAGAAAAGTATAAAATATTAAAGACTTAGTGTATTATTGACCTGAATATCATTTAAGTAAATGTTAAAATTTGTAGTTTCATTTATTTAAGATATTACATGTAAATAAGGAAATATCCTCCATTTGAATCCAATAAAAATATCAAAAAAATCACATCTCTTACTAATAAAAAGTCAACTCTCCCATCCAAGAAGAAAATCGCAATTTTTGTGATTTTATCAAAGTAGCAACTTTCTAATCTCTCATATTTGACATATTAAAATTTTATAATTCAAATAAGTCTAATAAATACTAAAACTAAAGTCAAAAAAAAAAAAAAACGTGCATATGACTTCTCCAAGAAGCCGCTCTCCTACTGACAGCACTAAGTCTACTTGAGACCTCTTAGATTTGGTCAAACTAAGCTATCATCATCACCCAACTCATGAGTGTCATGAGTTGGGTGATGGTAGCTCAATTTGACCAAATTCTGAGAGGTTTGGATGATGATAACTTAAGTTTGACCAAATCCTGAGAGGTCTTAGGCAGACTAAGTACTGTCAGTAGGAGAGTGGCTCCATTGGAGAAGTCACATCACGTTTGACTTTTTTTAACCGGACTTTGAATTTTAGTGTTCCATGTGGTTTATTTGAATTATCAAATTTTTAGATAAGCTAAATTACGAGAGATTAGAAAGTTAGCATTTCGCTAAAATCACCAAAATCGCGATTTTCTTCTTCGATGGAGAGTTGACTTTTTATTGTAAGAGATATGATTTTTTGATATTTTTATTAGATTCAAATGGGGGGTACTTCCTTATTTACATGTAATATCTTAAGTTAAATGAAACTACAATACTAACATTACTTAAATGATATTTAGGTAAATAAGGGGATCTGACAACCCTGCCTGAAGAGGATCTGAAGGTAGCCTGAGGGAATCGACCTGGATCAGTCTGGATCGGCCTGGATCATCTGGAATCGGTCGATCCTTGCTTGATCCAGTCGATCCAACTCGATTCTGGCCGATCCAGCTGGAAGTTTGCCGATTCAGGGACTTCCCCCCCATAATCGGATCCATAGCCCTCGATCCGATCCAGGATCGACCGATTCTGGGTCGATCCTGGCGATTTTGCCTTCCATGATTAAGGCAGGTTGGCAAAAATGGAGAAGTGCATCAGGAGTCCTATGCAATTGTCGCATACCAGTGCAACTTAAAGGAAAGTTTTATAGAACGGCAGTGAGATCACTTTATTATATGGTACCGAGTGTTGGGCAGTACGAAATGAATACATTAACAAAAGTGTGTGGCGGAGATGAGGATGTGAAATAGATGTATGGTAAGACTAAAAAGATAAGATTAGGATGAGCGTTCTGTGAGAGGTTTGGAGATAGCTCCAATTGATAGAAAATGAGAGAAAATAGACTTAGATGGTTTGGACACGCGACCGTCGCCAACTCACGGCGTCGGTTAAAACATGTGACAAAATCTTAGTGGATACCAGTAAAAGAGCTAGGGGGAAGGCTAAAATGAGATAATACGATGTTATTAGGAAAGACTTGGACTTCTGAGTTTAAAAACGACTATAGCACTTGATAAAAAAAAATTGGCGGAAAAGAATTCATGTAGCCAACCCCAAATAATGGGATAAGGCTCTGATGATGATGATTACTATAGAGCAAATAGACCTTTACTAAGATTTTCACCAGTCTTCTATGCTCCAGAGTGCAATGAAACTCCTCCCTTTCTATGGATCTTTCACTGACAAAGCCAACAAGACATCACCTCCAAATTTTGTTCAAACATCAGAAACCAGCATGCTTCCATCAAAACAGCACGTGAGCATCTACCATCACTTTGGCTATCACCACCTGCTGAAGCATTCTTGAGAACTTCTTGACTATCGTTAAAACATGAAGCTTCAACTGCCATTGCCTTATAGAGCCAACAAATGAGTGTTCTGACAGGTGCTGCCTGATGTCCTTTTTGCAACCATATAAAACACAAATTATCAGCAGGAACAGGCTTCCAATTCCAACCTGAAGAACAATCCACCAATACCTTCTCTACAACTTTGTAACCATCTCAGGTGATTATCAATGACCAGTCAGCATCTAGGAGAGTCACCTTGAGCTTCCTGTCTTTCATCATGCCTCCCTTTGTTGTCCCATTCTTCAATTCATCAAGTAGAAAAGGGCCCAGGGAATATGACACCCATCTACATGATACCCAGACCCATGATCACCTTACATTCACTTCTTTGTGTCACCGGAATAGACTTATTCTTCATGTCTCAGCTGATGATCGGAGGAAGGAGATTGTGTTGTACCCCTTTCCAAATGTTACCCAGACCCATGATCACCTTACTTTCACTTCTTTGTGTCACTGGAATAGATTCATTCTTCATGTCTCAGGCTCTCAGCTGACAATCGAAGGAAGGAGATTGTGTTGTACCCATTCCAAAGATTACCTCCACTTAACCATTATACTATCAATTTGGTCAACTGTCCTCTTTCACATGTATTCCTGTAGTATTATTACTATATGCCACTAGAAATCTACATACTGCAAGGATATCACCAGATACAAGGATGCAGGAATTAATAGAGAACTTTGGACAAATTTTCTATACAATACAAAATGGTAAGTCTTAGCATTAACAAAAAAAAAGAATTCCTGAAGATATCTGTGGTATTTAACAGTAGAATATCTCCCTCAAGAGTTTTCTGAAATTACCTCTGGTGTCTCTAAATTTGTGTTCAGGTTTGTCAAAAGATCCCTTGACAACTGATTCTTAAGCATGTTTGCAAGCTTAGGTGTGAGCAGTGCTCTGAGTGCATTAGCAGCAGTCTGATTATAAGGTGTTGAAACACCATCACCACAAAGACCACTAATTCTTGATAATGCTTGAGATGCATGAACAGCATGCAAATTCTTGGCTATCTGAACACTAGCACCAACACCATGTGCTTCAGTCACACCAGCCTCTTCTGCTGTAGCATCATACTGAAGCAATAAGGGAAAAAGGAACCTGGAAAAGAAAGATTCTCGTGAACAGAGAACAAGGAATATCAACAACATAATAATCCACACAAAGCAAGTCAAGCCTAAAAGTCATAATTCACTGAACAGTTAAGCAACTCTAAGTAAAAAGCAGAGAATAAATAATCATGAAGAGGGAACTACATCAAACAGGTACTGAAGAAGAAAGGATAGCAACACTGTCTATGTTTGACAAAACTTTGACACAAGGGAGTGAGAAAGAAAGGAGAAAAGTGTGGGCCTTAATTTGACCATTCAAGAGCAATAAAAAGAAAGCAGATTCCTTTAGCTCCTTCATCAGATTGCTTAAATATCAGTAATTAGCACATACCAGAAAATACCAGCCCTAAGTAGTGCATTCTGCAGTTCTGATGAGACAGAAACATAGGCTGCAGCCTGAAGTGCTGCATCAACTGCAGATGGTGCAAGCTCCAATTCCATGCAATGCACAATGTCCTCCACTAGACCACCAAATTTAAGCATTTCTGTCCTTGCAGCATCAAATTGGCTCAAGGCGGAAAATGTTCGCATTACATTTGTAATGATAACAGCGGATGGTTCATTTGCAGGAGTAGTAGGCTGAACAACACACATGCAGCGGGAAAGAAGAGCTGCCAAAAGTGGAATCCCACCATCTCTTACAAGCTCTTCACCGTTCAATGAAGATGATGCACAGCTGAATGGAATGTGAAATGCATATGTTAAAAAGGCTTAATTAAGCTCCTCATAAAGCATCCTGATAAAAAAATCTCACAACAAAATAAGATTAGATGCAAAAAAAGCCCCTGAAAGGAAGTCTCTCTTACGTCAGCCAAATGAGTTCTGAAGCAGCAATAAGAAGGGGTACTCGTTCAGATGAAAGAAAATTGCTGTCATCCTTGTCAACAGTCACTCCATTGAGTAACATAGGATAGCCAGCATATTTGAAAGGTTCCAAGACATGCCCATAGCGCCTATACAAGATGCATTGTGCCTTCAATAAAAGCAACAACCTCCAAATTTGTGGACCTTGCAGTCCCTGCATTGTGGCCTAGAGCACAGAGCACAAGTTCAAACACAAGATGATCAATCATAGTGCCAATTAATCAAGAAATATGCCCCTTGATAGTGTTCTATCAGAAATTCGGTTAAGCATAAAGAATGGTGCATGCATATCGTTCTTATCATACACGCAGTTACAAAACAGCAATCTAAGCATATGCAATGTGCCAATGTGTGCGTCTCACAATGGATGGACACATATCTGTCAGGGTGTAAGAATACACATGTAAGGATGTGAAAGGATGTACACCTACTATACAATTTATTATACCAGAAACAATTGGAACTCTTGATCAAAAGCTGAAAATAGCAAGCCAAACAATAGATTCTGGAGCACTTGCAGTTCCTGTTTTTCGGCAGGAAACCAACTGGACAAAATTCATTAGAATGACACAGTTCTTGGTGCTGGAGATAAGGCAAAGCAGTATACACTAAAGTAGTGACACATCTAGTTATTATAGGCCTTGGATTCAGCTAGGGCCATCAAGATTGGTTTAATCCATCCACACATTGTGATCATGATGACCGGTCTAGGCTGTGATAAGAATGTGGCCAATTTTGGAGAGTGCAAACAAAGTTCTCTAATCAGCCAACACATTGAACCCACCTTCCACTTTGCCACAATGGCACAATCACTCAATAAGACGTTATAAGCACCAGCTCGCCAACGAGGACTACCTTTCAAAGAATGTTTGTCCACATTTAGCCTATAACTATGTTGCATGAGGCTAAAATATGTGGACTATTTTGGAAGAAAAATCTAGAAACATATTGGATAATAAAAATACTAAGATAAAAAATGGGAAAAATACATACATACTCCTATATAATGGGATAAGGCTCTGATGATGATGATGACATACATACTCCTATACTACACTGTATTCGTATGGATAACTCCAGATTTGCAATATTAACATCCATACCCCAGTATTCCATGTATTTCATTATATATGCCCCTACCATTTGATTATATCCATTTAACCCAACCACAGTTGAGTTAAGAGGGCGAAAAAGACTAACTTCCCCTCTATCTTTTTTAAATTTTATTTTTTAATCACTTTCTCACCCTGTTCTCTCCCTCACCCACCCACCGGAACCAGAGGGGGAGACCCCTCCAGCGCCTGCAGGTCCCCCGCCAGCACCTCCCACCCATGCGCACTCTCTCTCCCCTGTTCTCTCTCTCACCCACGCACAGGAGGAACCGAAGGGGGAGATCCCCTCTGGCTCCCCTAGCCCCCGCTGCAACCCCCATCCGTCTCTCTCTCTCTCACCTGCACACCGGAACCTCCCACCCATGCGCACTCTCTCTCCCCTGTTCTCTCTCTCACCACGCACAGGAGGAACCGAAGGGGGAGATCCCCTCTGGCTCCCCTAGCCCCCGCTGCAACCCCCATCCGTCTCTCTCTCTCTCTCACCTGCACACCGGAACCAAAGGGGAGACCCCCTCCAGCACCGCCAGCCCCCGCCACCCCCCCCCCCCTTTTCCCTGCCAGCGCCCCCACTCACGCACTCTCTCTCTCCCTCTTGTTCTCTCTCACTCACCACCCACCGGAACTCGAGAGGGAGACAACTTCCAACTCCCCCAGCCCCTGCCGCTCCCCACCCCATTGTCCAGTCCAGCAGAAAGAAAGAGAAGGGGAAAGAGAGGGAGAGAGAGGATGTATTTTAATAGGGTTATTTTAGTAACATTAACTCTTTTTAACAGTCCTGTTAGTTGTCAGTGGAATATCCTCAGATTCTAATGGCCAATTAACCACAGGGATATAACTAATGACTTTTTTCGATTTCAGGGGTATGGAGTATAATATTGCAAATCCGGGGGTATACATATGAATACGATGTATTATAGGGATATGTATGTATTTTTCCCTTAAAAAATTCTAAACAATCATATCTGTACAACACACAAACCCTTCTAACATTCATAAATAAGCATCCTAGTAGCAAAAGTAAAAAGGCACATTGTTACACCTATCATGAGTAGTAAAAATAAGTTATAAATGTGGTGTCCTTTGGAACATCCTGGAAGGCAGCCAACTTAGCCTTCTATTAACTAGTTTCATCCTTAGACCTTCATTAAGATTTATTTAGAACCCTATTCTTTGCATAAGGAAAGTACTCACCACCTGCTTACATCACCACTATCTATATTTCCCTTCAGCTTTCACTCCTCCAGTCTGCTGAACAAAAATAATGATGCCTCTCTTAAAGCAGCCTCAGGACAATGTTTATGAGTAAACTACCATAAACATTGTTCTATCGACTTTGATACCACTCCAAGGCATTTTCCAGTATTATTTCCATTCATAATCTTGTGCTTCAAGTACTTGCCATTACACTACCTTGTTCATACTTCCTCCAACTTGATCATTGACTCCTCTTTCCTGCCCCACTCCATCCTATACAATACTAATGCATCAAAAGAAAGAACCATGACAACCAAATGTTCAGGCTAGTTTTCCTCAGGCAGTCCAATATAGTGTCCATTCAGCAATGACCAGACAAAATCCAACTGCTAGTAACTGAAAGAAGGGGGGGGGAAGATCAAGAGCAAATTACAGGAACTGTCACTTAGAAGAAATGCTAATGTATACAGAGCTATGCAACTTCTGAGAGCCATTTTACTGCCAAATTACACTAAGCCACTTTTAGAAGTTTAGTCTTACAATTGTTTGAGTAGGTGGGCCTATTTGGCCAGAGGACGCTAGATGTTGCACAGTAGATGCTAGACCATCTTGTGTGCCTTAGACTTATAATCAGGCTGATTTTCTTGATTGAGCACAACATCCATTAAGGACCAAATGTGGGGCATCACATAGGATCACATCGGAAGGAAAAGAGAAAGACTCATTCTAGGGAGCCTCCAATTTCCATACAAGGGCGCAACTAACCCAACTGCACCCTTCCATCAGTGTTGAGATGGCAAGGTAAAATATTTATGACTTTCAAATTTCTTAGGCGATTGATCTCACTATGACAATCACAGTGCAAAAGAAGAGAAGTCACACAAATTACAGTAATCTCTTTTTCAATAACTTCAGAAACAAGACCCTCAGAGAGCTAAGCTTACTTGCATTCATGCTTAAACTTTATACTAATGTTTTCAGAACTTCATAACTTAGAGTTTCTAGAAACCATATGGAAAACTGGACAACTGACCTTATTACGAAATTGTACAACTCTACTGAAAAGCAAATAATGCAACACCCATATGACCGACTAATATTTCATATGATTTTTTACTACTGACATTATGCAACTCCAACGGAGAGCCACCAACATTCAGAAATAGACGAAAATATATCTGACGACAAACACATGATGTGGCACTACAGGACCAATTATTAAACAGCATTCCTGGTCAAAATATGACGAGGAGAGCACCCAACCAAAATTTCACTTCAGGACCACAGGGTGAAGTACTGACTAGCAAATGACATCACGAGGTGAAAGTCAAACCACAATCACACAGATGAACAAAGAATTTATTCAATGCTAAAGCATAGTAATCTGGAATCTGGATCACAGTATTCAGAAATAACTCATGAAAACAAATATTCATAAGAAGAAGAAGAAAGTTAGTTACCTGAAGGCGCTCATAAGCCTTTTGCACAGCAACAAATTTCTCCCTGCCTTCTGGATTTTTATCAGGATGGTATTTCATTGCAAGCTTTTTATACTGCCTTTTAAGTTTGTCTTCATCAATGTTCTTAATCTGCTTAGATATGCTAGCCATATCCGCATCAACATCCAATGACTCATTACCAGCATTTTCACCCACTACAACATCATCCATAGTTATTTCAAGTATCCTGCAAGCTTCTTCCTCTGAAAGATCCATTGGCCGTCGTGTCAACTCTTCACGCCACATTACCAACAATGACTGTAGGAACTCTACATGTTCAACAATTGGCCAATTTTGAAAACGCACTTCATCACACAAATTCCTCAGGTAATAACGGTGACACCACATTTCATCTCTTAACTCTGGGTACGTTACTGGTGGCATAGGAGCATACTCATACAGTGAATGGCAATGCTGAGACAGCTTCTGCGGAAAATCACCAAGATGCTGCAGAACCTAAAAGACAAAATGGAAAAATGGATGGCAAGTGTTGAACATTTTGATTTTGCTGAATGCCGTACATGTATCCATAAACGTGCATATTTATATATACAGGAACAGCCTATATGCATAGAAACTACCTGGTGAATTAGATGTTCTGCACGCATCTTGTGTGTCCATATAATTTCTGGCGTATCAGAGTCAGAAACCATCGCAGCAGCGAATGCAGCTGGCCCACTACGCTCCAGAACATATAATAATGATTCTGGAAGAAGTCCCCCCAAAACACTACGCTTTGCCAATGGCAAAGAGGAAGATAGAGCAGCATCTTCACCACCATGAAATGCTTGGTGCATATGTGTCACAGAGAAAAGATGTGCAATTGAGTGGAGATTGGATCCAGGATATGCCAGCGCAAAGTAAAATGCACCCGTGCTGTATAATCTAATCATAGCCTTTGGGTTCCTAGTTACAATAGCCTTCAGCAAAGCAGCAGCCCCCTCAACAATACTTGGCTCCCCCGTAAGCAAAGCCTACAGAATGTCTCCCATGAGAAAAAAAAGTTTGCATCCAGATCCACGTCAAAGTAATAGTACATGATTAAGCAAAAGGGAAAAACACAAGTAAAAATTCTTATCCACATTCCAGAAAAACCTCTCACCAACTGTTATCATTCTTTTGCAACATAAGTTACATAACAGAATTGCAGTTGCTAGGCACTACCATATTTCATCAAGTAAAAGCCCTAACTGAGCTTGACTGGTCCTCATTTGTATGCTTTTACATGATGCCAAGTTTAAAGACACAAATACAGAGTGTGACACACAAACATAATGAAAAAAAATATATGATTAACAAAGCAAAGAGGGAAGCAAATTCATCTTCCAAAAAGGAAATAATTCACCTGCGCAATATGCGTCAGACATCGAGGACTTGACAGAATCCGTTTCACTCTTGGAGTTGGAGTTACAATCTCTCCTGCATCATCAAGATCTGAATGTGCAGAAACCATGTAGTGCAATATAGATAATGCAGCATCTCCTACCTAAGCAAGATTATTAGAATTAGAGTTGGAAGATATAATTGACCGAAGATGGTATTGCTATTTCTTATCTAACAAGGACCATTTAGACCTCATTTAGTGCTCCTATAACAAGGACTTTCTATGCTAGTATCAAAGAAAAAAGCACCAGAATGAATAAGTCAAAGAGATAGGATAAACAGCTAAGAATCAAGCTTTTGCATGACAAACAAAAACACTTGCAAAATAAGGTAACAACAGTCAATACATAAAATGTGTCTCTGGAAATAGTAAGCTGGTCTCTTTGGGATGAACTTCATGAGAGAATAATTAGAAAACAACCTCAAATAATGATTCACATATGGGAGTACCTGAACTGGAGTTAGAACAGGGATTCCAACAGACAGTGCCCATCGCAGCTCTCGTATATCACGCAGACATTTCCAGTCAAGCATTCCAGAAGCCCGAAATCGCGTAGCCCAATCAATAGCTTTCTTTGACCAGAACCTCCTAACAGCATCTTTCTCCAGTGGCCCAACTTGAACCCCATTCTTATCAATGAATGCCCATTCTTTCAGTGGCTCCATGAAAGCAGTAGCAGCAATCAAATTAGATTGCAAAGGTATAGAGGTCCTCTCTGAAGCTTCATGAGCAACTGTCAATAGATCAACAGTCAAAACACAACCACCAACCAAGACACAAGATTCAACATTTGAAAGATCCTTCATGAGAACCTGCAAGATCAGCACAACATGCATCAAATAAAAAATAAATGGAATAAACAGTACTTAGAAGCCTATCCTATCACATCATTGCCTTAGCAAGGAATTGCACTCATCAAATAATAGATAATGGGACTAACCCATGAAAAGAAATGGTTTACACATTTACCTTTAAAAGAAGAAGAAGCCGGTGTCTCAGTGCTCGATCACTAGTCCTATCCAACAGAACAGTAATGTGAGCAGTGCCATCAAAAGGGCCTATCACTTTATAATGCTGCTCGTACACAATAGCCATTGCCCTCGCACAAAGCTCTCTGACTGAGGAACCTCCACCACCACCAAAGCCATCCAACCTTCCCATATCACACCAGTCATCAGATGCACCCAATTCATCAGGAATAGCACCATCTACGGTAAGTCCTGTATCAGCATCACACAAGAAACGGTGGTACAATGCCCTGAAGAAGGCAACTGGATCACGCAGTGGAAAATCTTGTGCACGGAAACCACTTCCACTTTCAAGCAACAACCGCAGATAATATTGCCCCACACAGACCTCTTTTGACAGACTGGATAGCTAACAGCGAACTCAGAGTAGTTCCACGAAATCTGAGGCACATGATCCTGCCCTGTTACTGCCTCCATTGTAATGCATCCAGGAACTATGTCTTCTGTGCGTTCTTTCTCAATATCTAACTTATGGACCTCTGCTTGTAAAGATTCTCTGAGTTCTTGCCTTGTTCGTTCATTCCAGATTAAATCAGCTCGATTGTGGTCTAGAACAAATTCCTTCCAGAATTCATGCCAATTGCAAAGTAATCTTCCAGAGCCAACAGGAGTGTTCTCTACAACAACCTGGGCGGGGACAGGGAGAGCATCATTAGCATCAGAGTTGACTAAGTCCGAAGTAATCGAATTATCGGAAGCAACAACCCCTGAGGCATCAGTATGAAGAAAACCTGCACCTGTAGCTTCACTTTTCGGTTTCCCATCTGGAGAAGTTGGAAATTGTGCAACATGAGATTCTGCAGAGGGTTTTTGATAGATTTCTGCTACTCTAGAAGTGCCTGTACCCATCTGTCTTGCAAGGTCACCAACTTCAGCACTTCCAGTTGAAGTCATCAGATGGTCTGCACCTTTTCCTGTCCGGCCCCTCCTCTGCTGAAGGATACGTCTCTGCCTCCTTCTACTAAACAGTGAATCTTGACCAGATTGACTTTGGGATTCTTCACCTGAAATATCCTCTGAACGGGTGTGCAAATAAGCAACAAGCCCAGGTGGAAGTACTCTGGATAGCAAGTCAAGTGCAGGTTGATAAGAATCAGCCCAAAGAGCTACAAGATGCTGACTAACATCACGACGCTCCCCAACAGGAAGAAATAAGGCATGCAACAAATGCCTCAAGAGAGCACCATCTCTCAAAGCAGCATCACGCATGGATTCCGCAGCAATTGCATCTTCCTCTGCGATTGTACGCATGATAACTGCAATAGTTTCTCGTACACTTTCAGCAGGATGGCCAAATAGTGCAAACAATCGACGCTTCAAACCAGCCACTTGACGTAGTAACTCAACAAAAGTAGTATGTTGAGTGGTTTCACCATGAGGTTCACAAAGCATGGCTTCAAGGACTTCTACAACCGACATTAAAAGTAAAGGTGAAACAGACATGGGTCTCAACCTATTTACAAGAATAGTAACATAAGTCTGATCTGAAAACAGCACCGACTTTGTATGCATGAAAGTTGCGTGCCGCTCTCCCTTTGAGTCCATTAACATGGTAGTATCACCAGGACCACCTCCAATGAGCATAGTAACAAGCCCAGCTGCCTCAGCTGCCACACCCTCTGAACCATTCCTAAGTAGCCCCATTATTCGCACAACTGCAGCAGGAAATGACATCACATGTGAGGCTGCACTTCTTGAAGCTAGCAACCTTCGTAAGCATGAAATGAAACCAATAACTGTTGCAGCTGCTTTAGGTGATGGTGGTGGAGGAGGAGGAGCCTCTGGAGGAAGGTTTGGAGTTGCTGGAAGCATTGTGATTAAAGCCATGAGGACCACCTCAGGCACTTCAATGCTAAGAGGTACACCGCTATAAGGTATACATGCATTGAATTCCCTTATCCTACGCCACAATTTTGCTCTTGATCCAGGGACCGATCCCCCTTCAGATACAGCATCTTTCGCAGAAGCAGCTAGATGTTTCAAATGCATGGATGCACTTTCAACGTCAGCAGCAAGACGCTGTTGTCCAAAAGATATCTGCTGAGACTGAATATATGCCCTTCCGCAGGGAGGATCCAAACGATGACCAGGCATCGTCAATCTTGGTAGCACAGGAACAGGATATTGTCCCTACATGAATTAAACAAACGTCAGCTACCCGTAAGCAGAGTTGGTTAGACCAGGATTAGAACATGTCAACACATAAAAGAACAATTCAATTTCCTGAGTCTCCAAACCACGAACTTCTGCAAGTTGATCAAGACTAACTATTAGAAGGGCATTGAGGCCATCTGATCCATCCATAGTACTTTTCCTCAAAAAGCTAGCAAGACGCTGGCTCTGTTGACCCAACTAGCACAAGTTGGGAATATCTAGAGGGAATCAATATGATAACCCCACAGTTTCTTGTTGCTGCGACCTATGGCTATGAATCAATACATGACAACAGAATAGAAATCCTTGCTCATAAAAGTAGTCAACTACAGATAGGAACACATCTACCTACTTCTGTTTGCAATACATCTCGAACTGCGGCAAGCAAGCTATCCCGAGAGGTACTTGTATAAACCTGAAATTGAAGCAACAAATCACTTATACAGCATTTTCTACGATATTAGATTTAGGCATCAGATGCTTACATGATAGGACAACCATCATTGAATTCAACTGCAAACATCTGGGCTCTTCGGCAAACCGTACTAGACAACTTACTGCAGATAAAGGTCGAACAATGACAGCCTGAAGGGGACAACAGATATTCAAAGTTAGTGTTCTATAGAACACCTTAAACATAGCACTCCTTAAACATAGCATGGTCAACATAAAAAATTACTCGTTGGCACACAGAAACCTATGGTACATTGCAAACTGGCATTCTTGAGATGCATCACCAAAAAATCAAGGCTTTCCATATGCACATGATGGATGCTTATCCTGCATTCTCCATCCTCTCTTCCCTCCAAAAGAAAGACTTGTAAGGCAGTTAGTGAGCATTTTCCCCCCTCTGAAATGTGGATGGTAGTGATACCACAAAATATGTTGATGGAGGAGAATGTACAGGTGTAGAGGTATAAGCACCCAGAAAAACCTCTATACAAGAGCTCTCCCACCCGAAAAGGTGACAAAAAAGCATCTCATCTCCCCATCCATGACAAGAGGTGAAAATTTAACCCATCAATTGCCCCAAGTGTTTAGCCCAAAAAGAGACTCTATCTCTAGGAAAAGCAAAAAAACTCCTCAGAACAAGCTTCCCTTCTGAAAATTCTACTGTCCCTCTCATTCCATAGGGCCCAAAGAAAAGCATGCAAGATGAGCCACCAATCCATACTACTTCGTCCCCCTCAAGCATCCACTTCCTGTGCCATTGACTATTATATCATGAATGCCCAAAGTAAATACGAAAAAATGATACAGAAGTTGGAAACGGAGAGAGGAATAAATTTTGAGCAATTTTGCATCTAGTTTTGTGTTTGTCCTTGTTCAGTCTTTTGCTTCATGAAGTGTTTTTTTTCAACCTTGCAGCAGTGAGGATAGAATTTTAAATGGTTGAGCCTCAAGTGACACTGTAACCTCTTTTTATCCTTATATTTGGCAATATTGGATTCTGAATCTGAGTTAGCTCCTGGCGTCTAATCAGGAATTGTAAAGACATACTAGGGGGAGTCAAGCATGCACTCCAACCTGGCGGAGGCTTGGAGTCAGAAAACATGCTGCTTTTCATATCAATATGCCAGTGTCATCCTGCCGGATAGCAGAAGGTATGTGGTGATGGTTGAGCAAACCCCCATCCTCTTCACTCAAATTCAATTATGTTGATAAAGCAGAGGATGTCTCGTGTCAGAACCAATAACATTTGAGGAAGAAAGTCAAGAAAGTACCACCCTTAAATCCAGATGGAGCTTCTACCATCATTGACAAGATGGATAAAATTGTGGACGTGCAAGGTCGTCTTAAACCAAGCAGCCACTAGAAAGAAAGGAAGCAATAGAGAAGCAGAAAGAGAAGGATAAGTGATGCGGGACAGAAGGCGTGGAGGGAGGAGAAGACAGAAAACAGGAATGGTGAGGCGTGGTGGGGGAAGAAGGAGCACGGGGTTGGGCTTCCACCCTGGGGATTCCACCCCGCTGAAGAGAGACAACGGCTGCGCACCAAACAAGGCTATTCAAATCTTCATTAATTCCTCAAACAGCATTTTACACATTATTTATAGTGAGGAAACCCTAATGGTCCTCACTAATACACCCAAAGACTGAAATACCCTCAACCTAAAAATAGGTCCAAATTCGGACCCAAAAATACACAGAAATAGAAAGAGCTCCAATGGGCCTCATATGGGCCTTATTACATCAACTAAATGCCCAACTCATAAAATAAACATGCTAGTGGCCTAAAAGCAAGTCGCCTAGCCAAATGGACGCCGTCGTCGCAGCTCGTCGCCTCTGTCAAGGTAAACTTGGACCTGGTTGGCCCGATCCCAGGCTCGGATGTCCCCACCAATTCTCCCCTGATTCGAGAAAACTCGTCCTCGAGTTTTGAAATATGGCAATATCCAAGAGGAGATGAGGTAAGGAGCAAACACAAAACACATCTCGAATACATGTAGGTCCATCAAGCAAAGAAACGCATCTAGAGGTGAAAAATGTGCCTTAAGTTTCACTCCATATGTGATCAAAGTCATCCAAATTGATGATATCCCGCATATCCTTTGGTTGTTCGACCACAACTCCAATTATTTCTTCCATTGTCATCTCATTCCTCTTAATGAAATCATCTGCTCCAAACATCTCAGACTCAAGCTGTGTATAATACTCATCTATCAATGATTCATCTGCTTCATAAGATACTACAACTAGTAGGTTTTCAAACTCCTTAATAATCGAGGAGCCAGCCTCATAGACAATCTCCTCCTGTTTGGCCAACTCGTCACATAAGCGTTGAAGAAGATTATTTATTCGCACGAAACCATGATCCCATTGGCGCCTAAAGTTGGTAAGTGCTTCAGACAATCCACAATCCATCATCCCAAAACACAGCAAGACTTGCAGACCGGTCGATAAATTGATTGTGCAAGCCTCGGTGGCAGAGCGGAACTCTGTGGGATTGCCGCGTAGCGAGAGCGCGTTGTATGCAGCTGAGCAGGTGATGACGCAAATGGAGTGGAAATCAGAGCACAAATGAATCCCCTACATTGGCGGTGCAATAACAGACTTAGTGCACCGATGTGCACTGTAGCAGACCAGATCCGGCCAAAATTAGGTCAAACCGGGTTTGTTGATTGCTTTTAAAGGGCTCGGGCCCTTCCTCTTCCTCCGTCCACCTCTTTTCCCCTAACCCTCGTATAGGGAGAGCAAGATAGGGGAAGAGAGCGACGGCAGGGCCAAGGTGGTGGCGGGGCTGGCAACGAAGGACGGCAGCTCCGGCGACGATCGACTGACACAGCGGCGGCGCCGATGGACGCCGGCGGCGGCTCCGATGGAGGGCAGCCCTGTCTTCCCCTTCTCCTTCTCCCAATCCTCTCTCTTCTCTCCAGCGCCTTCAACGGGAAGAATCGGGCAAGGGGAAGAGTAGAGAGAGGTTATCAGAGGGAGGAGAAAGAGCAGGGGTGGGGGAAGGGCTGGCCGACGCGGACGCAGGCGCAAGAGAAGGCGCGGGCGCAGGGCGGTGCGGATGGGGGTGCCGGCGCACGCACACAGTTGGCGCGGGGCGCTGCCGCGTTCGCGAAGGCCGGCGCGGACAGGGGCTGTCACGGAGGCAGCGGAGTGAGGGCAGGGTTGACGTAGGCGCTGGGCGGGGGGTCGCGGGGCTGGTACAGGCGTCGGGGTGCTGGTGGGCGACCGGAAGAGGGCGCGAGGACGGGCACGGCGCGCGTGGGTGGGGGCGCGAGGCGGGAGAGCCGGGCCCTCGCGCGTGAGGGCACGCGTGGACGGCCCTCGGGTCGCCGCCGGCCTGGCTCCGCCTGAGCGCAGGGGCGACAAGTGCGGGGGTGGCGCTCGGGTATTGCCGGCCGCGGACAGAGGTGGGACGGCCCCTCCGGTCGCGGGCGGAAGGCGCGTGGGTTCGGCCGGCCGTGGACAGGGGGTCGCTTGTGCACAGGGGCGACGCGAATCTGTGCGGCGAAGAAGCGCGTGCGATGGCAGGGTGGCGTGGGCTTCTTTGCGACTTCGGACGGGAAAAAACGACAACAACGGACGACAACACAGCGGTGAACGTCGACGGTGGGATCGGAGTTTTGCTCTGATACCAAACTGATGCGGGACAAAAGGCGTGGAGGGAGGAGAAGACAGAAAACAGGAATGGTGAGGCGTGGTGGGGGAAGAAGGAGCACGGGGTTGGACTTCCACCCTGGGGATTCCACCCCGCTGAAGAGAGACAAACGGCTGCGCACCAAACAAGGCTATTCAAATCTTCATTAATTCCTCAAACAGCATTTTACACATTATTTATAGTGAGGAAACCCTAATGATCCTCACTAATACACCCAAAGACTGAAATACCCTCAAACCTAAAAATAGGTCCAAATTCGGACCCAAAAATACACAGAAATAGAAAGAGCTCCAATGGGCCTCATCGGCCTTATTACATCAACTAAATGCCCAACTCATAAAATAAACATGCTAGTGGCCTGAAAGCAAGTCGCCTAGCCAAATGGACGCCGTCGTCGCAGCTCGTCGCCTCCGTCTGGATAAACTTGGACCTGGTTGGCCCGATCCCAGGCTCGGATGTCCCCACCAATAAAGATAAGGCAAGGGTCCATTGCCACACTATTCATCATTTACGCTTGGATGTTCTCTACCAGCTTTTTAGACCAATTTAAGTACCATCGCACTGGAGAGAAGATATTCCTCCCTCACATCTACCCACCAGAAGCAGTACAAATAGAGAAGATCCTGAAGAGAACCTCCGCCACACCTATGAGTGGCAAAGGCCATACATCCAGTTAAAGGAACTACAGTTAAAATTTCACACATCAATCCCCCACGAAGTGCCAGCACAAATGAAGTCAATCTACAGATCTCCAGACTATTATCAAATACACTAAAGTTCGACATGAAAATATCAAAATTCCTTTTTTAAGTCCAAGATCCACCAAAGAACACTCAGCAACGGAACTTCGAACTCTGGATTTCTTCTCTTCCAACATTATCTCCTGGCAATTTCCTCTTTTTGCCATTTATTCTGCTGTAACATGAAGACCTTGAATGCTCCATGGTTGAAGAATAATTCACAGAATAGTCCTTCTTATGTGTTAGACTACTGCTCCATTCCCCATCCACAGAAGTGCTTTGAGGTCTTCTTCTTCATGCTACCTTATGGATGATTTGGGGGGAGAGGAACAACCAGATATTTTCAAGAGTTCCTTGTGATGCAGAGGCTTTCCTTCTTGGGATCGGTAGTAAAGTTAAGGAATGGCATCAATTGTTCGTATGTGAACCATTCCAATTCTACACTTTTTGCTTTGTTGGGGGTCAGTGATTGTCACTCCGTCTCAGTGTGGCTTGTCATGTATAGGCGGTCAGGGCTTTTTTTGGGGGGAGTTTTCCCTTTGGCATATACTTGTACATCCCTTCTCTCTTTTATTAATGTACTTGTGGTACTATCCACATTTCAAATATATATATATATATATATATATATATATATTCTTCTTCTTCTTTTTCCACTCTGAATTTTGCCCCAAAGATTTCAGAACTGACTAATTCTATTGACAATCTGAATACACTGACAACTCTCCCTTTCTCTTCCATCTCTTTATTAACCCGATTAAAGAAGAATTATGATGAATAATAAAGTTCATCTGTCTGAACTCTTTCTCCAAGTGTGCCCTTTCTGTGTCATCTGCTTATGCAATTCCAGCCATCTGATTGCAGAGAGCCCAGTGCAGTCCTTCGGTGTGCCTAAACCTCATGCAGATGGCAATATGCAGGAAGGGCAACAAGTTCCATCAGATCATGCCACAGACCACTTGCAACAATACACAGGAAGAGCCCAGGATGAACTGGAGTGGCTCCTGCTCTTTCCCTGAGCTACAAAATGACGAGCATGAGGGAACGTGTTGATCATTTGGCTAAGTTCATGGACTTGCTTGACAATCGCATTTCAGAAATCACATGCCTTTCATTCCAAGAGTTACAGATGAAACAAGCAAAGCACAGCACAGTACTGCAGACAGCCGTATACTGCATTTGAGCTTCGGAATCAGTTTCTCTCCAGGGCTCACTAGCCTCAGCCAGATCCTGCCTGCACAGTGGTCTGGCACATATGCAGGGTTTATTCAGATGAGAAATACTTAGTGCAAGGGCACTCTTGCACTTGAGTTGCAAGAATGCCCTCCCATTGGTCCACCTAGGATGAACCAATAGACCATGACATGTCAGACACGTCATTTTATGAGCCCAACCCAAGTATTTATGAGCCCACTTGCACTCATATGCAAAAAAAATTGAAAGATTTCTCTACTTCTCTATATAAAGTTAACAGCCAGACCACTACAGTGGTCACTTTGTCTTCCTCGTCAAACACATGCTTAAACCCACCAAGACCTCATAGATTTGAGGTAGTATCTCCTAAGGAGAAAAAGAGAATAAGTTTTGAAGATGTAAAACGAAAGAGTATAGAAACACGGGAAAAAGAATTACATACCTCATAGTTCTCTGGACGCCTTTCAACAAGTGAAACCTTAGTAAGGATAAGCTGTCGTGGTACAGAATCACCTTGCTCACCCAGTCCCCCCCTGGGTCCAATGCCCAAGCTCAATCCTGGGACATTAGCAGTTCCATGAGCAGCAGACCGTAACCTCATCACCAGCCACCCTCCATATGGGGTTTCATCTGCTCCAACTGCCTCCTTTGCTGCAAAAATTTGAAGGCTATTGAAACAATAGAACATATTGTTATGACACAGGAAAATATCAAAGAACAATGTCAAGAGAATTTGCAAATTGTCTCTAACACAGGTAATCTTCAGATTGCTTTAAAGTCCTACTGAGGGCAGAACTTCAGTTAACATCAAATGTACTGACAATCTACTCTCATAAAAAGCTGCATTGGATAATATACCTGCTGCAACTTCTTTTAAAGGTTGAGAAACCTCTCCTAACCTCTGATAATACAATTTGTATGACCTCTGTTTGCAATAAAATTGATACTGCAGTCTACCTTCTTTTACAAAACAAAATGTATATACCTGATTACCTGTTGTAACATTCTGCTTGAAAAACATTTTTGGTTGCAGAAAAAAAAATTGAAGGGGGCTTATACATACAAATAACTGTGCACGTCTCTTCGACATGTTTTTTGTTGTAAAGCTGTGTGCTTGACTCAGGCTGGAAGATTTGGAGAATATATTTAATACAGTCCTCAACTCCTCATATGACTTCAATCAGAACTGTCTAAGCCCATTCTGGTACTACCATAATCCTTCAAAAGGGCAAAGAGTAGCAATACCAGATATGCATACTTGTATCGTCATTAAGGCCGATACATTAATGATCTCATATGTTTGCAATTTGCAAACTCCTTCATTCTATGAATACGAAGTATTTACCAGTTACCACTACCGATCTGGGTTGGTCACATGTCATACCCTCCCCAAGAAAACCATGCATGATATACCCTTACAAGGAACAGGAGATGAGATTTCACTATGATCGAAAAGGCAACCAAGAATTTGTCGGGGCAGAAATCGGACGACATTTCACTAAATTCTTACCCCATTAACTTTTATTATTTTTCAAGTAACCCTAAAGTATAGTGTATTTGTGAAAAACCCTTTTACAATGAGTATATGTAAAAACCCTCCTATATGATTAGGATACCACATATAATCCTCTGTGGGCATGGATGGCAGTTTCGGCCGAAACTGATATGTTTCCACCCAAACGTATCGGTTTTGGACCTAGACGATCCAAAACTGGGCGAAACCAGACGAACTTCCCTCTTAAGGGGAGTTCACGTCCAACCGTTTAGGGCGAAACCGAAATCAAAACATTTCGGTTTCGGACCCAGCAGAAACCGAAACCGACACTGCCATCCTAGAGTGTGTTCACCAGATCAGGGGGGATATCTATATGTGCACTGGTGGTTACCCATAAATACTCCTTGTTCAGGGGGTTTCTTACAAATAGTATGAGTTCATAAGCTAAATCCTTTTTTTCACTTTTTAATTTTTAGTTGCATTAGTCTTAATGACTGAAACTAGAACAGTCACTACTGACCTGAACAGGACCTTCTGATTCAAATGCACCTGTATTCCATTTTTCTGTAGAGGCTTCAGATCATCAATCAATATGTTTTTGCTACTTGAGTGCCTAGTTACAGGGAAATTTATTAGATCCTTCTAATAAAAGCAACTAATTTTTCCCATCTTTTGAATTTGGTTAGATCAATAACATCCTGGTTGAAAATGTCCCTTCTCCCAAAAATATACGAAAGTTCTAATAAATTTGATTATTATACTGAAAAGAAAAGAGCAATGTTTGTGTGACCACCACCACTCCCCCCCCCCAAACAAAAAAAAAGAAGGTAACGGAAGCATAATACAAACAGTAGGCAAGCAATAGCAATAATTTTTCCTCTTTTCTGTTTTCTCCAGGTTGTTTTATTTCATTGCACTCTGTTTCGGTAATTTTTTCTTTCCAGAGTCACTTATTTGACTGGATAAAATCCAACAAGATGACCTGGGTTCAGTCAAGCACCTACAGGTGATGTGCTTTTTATGAATTAAACCTATAGTTTTTTCTGTTATGTTAGAAAGACATAATGCCCTGATCAATTGTTGTTTATTGTCAGTCTGTCATATATGCATCCCTTCAATGAAATCTAAGAGATCCAAAGAGTTACAACTGAAGATCCTTATTGTTTGTGTATCAAATACCTCAGAGTTTACCAAAGTTATCAAAATGCTAACCGTCACACTTACTACTGAATGTAAACACGTAAGCTAGCTATTCAAGAGCTAGAGCTTCCGTTAACAAGCTTACCTCTTTGCTTAATATACTCTGATGTTGTCAGTGACTGGGAACTGTCAACAGACAGTGACAAGCCAACTGTGGACTTTGCAGTCTTTGTCTGCACAGTACAAAAAAATTGGTTAATTTTGATTTGTCCTTCCATTTGGTGAGAAAAAACAGTGAATAAAGATTGGTTTGGGGGAAATTTTCCGAAAGGTGTTCCCCTCAAATCTATTAAGTTAAAATGTTGACAGAGCAATGTATTTACCAAATTTGATATAATTGCAGAACTAAGAGATCCGGAGGGAGTAAGAAAAGCTTTAGATTTCCTTCCGTAGAGGGGGCACAGAACGAAAGGTGCGTTGTCAGTGCTTTTCTTCCCATAACTGTCAGCAAGAAGAAGGACAGCAGGGGAGCCCATGTCTCTGAAATCCAAGCACCAGCGAAGATCTCCTGATTGGCATTCGACAAGTTCAACTCCAACTGCTGTGACTTTCAGTTTCTGAATAAAAAAATGAAAAAAAAAGTATTAAATCAGAATTAGACATGGGTCGAATGCCTTTTCCTCCTCCAAGTGGCAATGCGGGTAAACGGAGATGATCACTTACAAAGGGAACCCATTCCGATGTCCTCCGCCGGAGGTGCAGCACAGGGAACTCCGCAACCGGCGATGCCCCAGCCCCTCTCAGACGGTGCAGCTCCGTCAAGATGCTTGCCCTGAACGGTGACGAGAACTTCATTCCCTTGAATTTGCCGCGGCTGTCCGTACGCACACTGATGGTGAACTCCAGAGAACTGACATCACGGCCCGGAATGGGGGCCGCCCCCTCGTACTCGCTGCCGACGTCGTAGGAGTTGGTCACCGAGAGCGTGGACGGGTCCAACGTAGTGATGGCGGAGTGGGAGATGCATAGGATCCTCTTGTACCGCCCCCGCCACGAGTGCTTGACCACCAGATACCTAGCAAGGTACTCGGGCTCCTCCGCGGCGCCGGCAGCAAGCGGTGCCGCCGCCGCCGCAGAGGGGGTGGTCTCGCCGGGGGACGCGCGGTGCTCGCCGGCGGAGGAGGCGGAGGTGGCGACGGTGGCGTGGCGGCTCACGAAGTCCATGGGCGGAGGCGGCAGGCGATCGAGGTAGTGCGTCCGACCAGCATTAGGGTTCCGGAAGAAGAAGAGGAGCCCAAAGCCCGCCTCGACCGGGCCTTGTCGGCTCTGATTCGCCCCCAGCGCTACTGATCTTGTGCCGGGGCAAAAGATCCTATCTTCTTCCTCTCGATTCTTCTGAGCAAGATAATTCCACCACTGCGATCAACTCGATTTCCTCCCGCTTCCTCCGATTCTTCACCTCTTTTTCACAGAATCCACCGACACAAAAACCTGGAAACCCCTCGCCCTGCCTCCTCCTATCATCCAAATCCGGCATTCAGGGCGCCCACAAGACCCCGCCGACCAATTCAAGAAGACGCAAAAATTCGAGCAGGAAAAAACCAGACAAACAAAATTATATCGAGCAAGATCAGTTCGATCGGGCTCGCTTCTGCGACATCCAGCTTCTTCTAATCCGTCATCGGCGGCCCTCTGTTCGAACCCTGCACGATTCCATCTCGTCGGGAGGAGGGGGAGGGGATCGGGGCCGGGGAGGGGGCTGTGGAAAGGGGCGGGGGTTTGTTGCGCTGGTGCCCTCGGAAGGAGAAGAGTCCCCTCACCGCCCTGCGACGCTTGCCAAGTTGCCGGCGGGTTGACGTGGCGACAGGTCACGCGGGGGAGTGCGATCGCGGCGCGTCGGGCCCAGGGCGACGAGCCGACGACTAAAGGCAACCGACGCGGTACGGTGAGGGGATACAAGCGGTACGCTTCTCCGCCACCCCCACGGTTGTAGAGTGGTCCTGTGGTACGACGATTGCGACGGCCGTCCCAAATGGGGGCGAGTTCAGTTAAGAGAGGTGAAAGAGTTGACAACGCCTTGGTGGGAGAGATGAGGTGGATCGAGAAGAGTCTACGGCAACGCGTACAGAAATATTCAATATTTAATTTAATGAAATAAATTAATTAATAATATCTAACTGTAACAAAATTTAAGATATAATATTCAGAAGATAATATTTATTGTAATAATTACACTTCTGTCAATGATTAAAAATAAGTTAAATATTTGATAGGGACTTTTAATTAATTTACTCAATTTATTATTATTAATTTTTATAAATAAATGTGAATCTCGCTACTAACCCGATAATAGAGTCTTTTGTTTGTGAGAGAGAATAGCTAAAGTGAGTATTAAGTGTTTCTTTTGATCATATGTCTCAAGTGATAATTAGGATAATTAATAGAAAATTTTAAGATAATTAGGATAACTAAAATAAAAAATTACATACATACCTTTGGAAGATATCGAGATAAAGATTTTATCTTCGAATTCTATATATTAGATTTTATATTATATATTTTATTATACATATTTATCGTTGGATTTTATTTATTTAACTAGACTAAAATTAAGTTAAGATAGTAAAAACTAATTTACTCTCCAAAACTCTTTAAAAATTATTTTTAAATATCTCTATCTCTATATGTTTCTCTCTCTCTTTAATCTCTTTCAAACACATCGTCTCCCCTCCAATGCCACCTCCCCACACATCATCTCTCTCTCTCTCCAATGCCACCTCCCCACACATCGTCTCTCTCTCTAACACACTTCTCTATGTTTCTCTCTCTCTCTCTTTCACCTCTCTATCTCTCTCTTGTGTGCACGTACACCCTCTCGCTCCACTTCCCACATATGTAATTGGGGCTGTCAATGAGCCAGACTCGGATCAGACTTAAGTGAATCTTGTCTAAGCCAGACTCATCAAAATGAAAGTTCAAGTCCGGCCCAAGTCTGAGCTACGTCGGGTCTGATTGGGTTGGATCCAACATTTTAAAAAAAAATGTAAAGCTCAACTAAAGCCGGACCGGCTCAAACACTTAAATAAAAAATAAATTATTAATAATATAATATATATATAATATATAATTTTATAATCTTACTAAATTGAGTAGAGTTTTGACCGTACATAATTTCTTTGAAAAAAAATTAACTTTTAAACAAGTAAAATAATATAATTTTAATTAAGTAAATTTTAAGATTTGAAAGGAGAAAAGATAATAAGTCGAGTTGGTCCTTCAGACCAAACTCAAAGTTCGAGTCCAACCTATGGACCTAGTCGATCAGAATTTTCAGGCTCGACTAAAAACCCACGAGTCAAAAAGAGTTTTACAACCTAACTCAAAATCAAGCTAGGCCCGCAAATCTGTCGGGCCGACCCAGTCTTTTGACAGTCCTATCTGCAACCCTCTCTCTCTCTCTCTCTCCACTGATGCTGGATGGACCCTTTTCACTATAACAAGCATGATAGTTAATATCCTAATTTATAAATGTTGATAGGTTATCCGATGTTAACATGAGATGGCCCTTTTATCTAGACTAATATGTAAGTCGAGTTAAAAAGGTAAATTATAGTGATCTGAAATTTATGAGAATATGATAAATATAAATTCATTATTATAAGGACTATTTTTATGAATAAAAAAGTTAGAATTCATTTATATAAGGTAAATCTGAAGTTTATTGAACTTTTGTTCAATAATCAGATCCATTGTAAGGTCAATCGAAAATTTACTAAATCTTAGTTCAGCAATCATTTGATTTTTAACACTAGTCGATGTCTGGACCACTTATAAGACCAATCGAAACCATTATAACTCCAATTGGAGCCCTATTGAACATTTATTCAATAATCGGAACGTTTATGAGCCAATCGAAAGGAGTTCTGAACTTTCGTTCAGTAATCGATGTCCACAACAATAATTGAAATGAGTTATGAACTTTCCAGTAATCGATGCTCACAACACTAATCGGAATGGATTATGAAGTTTTGTTTAGTAATCGATGCCCACAACACTAATCGAAAGGAATTCTAAAGTTTTGTTTCAATAATCGGTGCATGTCTAAACATTAATCGATTGGAGGTTTTTGTCCTCTAATTATGATGGGTGTCGATAAATGTATGGGTGTATGTCGACACATGTGTGTGAATGTCGATTTGTGCACCAGTGAAAGTCGACAGTTTAGATTGGTAGAAGTACCAATACACAGGTATGGCCCAGATAAGGTGGGCATGTCATTTCCCAAACAAAGTCAACACATAGTATAGGTGGATATATGGGTGTGTGGGGTATGGCTCATGTAAGTCGAGCCTTGAATACTATTTCACACTTCACACCTGAGTCAAACACATAATATGACTCTCGTTGGCGACTCCAAAAAGGCCTCTCTCGTTGCTGAAAGTTGAAGGAATTCTTGGAGCAGAGGGACAACCCTAAAGCTTGGAACTTGTGAAGCTTCTCTCCTTCTTGTCTCTACTTCAATATGTGGGAATTGGGGAACTTGAAGCTATCAAATGTAGATTTTATCAGGCACCGACCTAATATGTTATGGTTCTGCAAGTCTCTTTTGTTGATCTCTACTATCCAACCTCCATTGTATCTGTAGAGAATCTTAAGAGTTTTAGGACTTATCATATTTGCCTTACGATTCTAACACTCGTAGTTGTTGACGAAGATTAATCTAAAGGTTTTTCTACTCGAGTTCTCACACCTTTTTTATTGAAAATTTGGACTGTTTCACCCTAAAACCCATCTCTTACCACTGTTTCAAATTTCATGATAATTGTCATCAATTCTTATGTGATTCAGAAAGGGTATTCTAAGAACTATTTATTTTGTTCTGTCTAGTCTAAATTAGCAATTAGTATTGCTTGTTTAGTACTCTAGAAGTGTCTAAGCCATGTAAAAGTTTTAATAACATGAAAACTATCCAATTTGTTCTCAATATCTTGATTTGAACTTCTCATCACTTAACTTAAAACTCTATCTTAAAATTTTGCTTGCCATGAAATCTAAAACTCTTAGAGGTATTATTCTGCTCACTTGTTATACGATTTGATTTAAGTAGTTGCCCTATTATGATGTCAATTGACACCCTTGAAATTTGCACCCTTGATATTCTTGACCCACCAAGATATTTCTAGATCTATACAGAATCCTAATATCCTTGAAAAGACATTGTAGGTCATAATATGTTCTGGCACTATTTAGGACTTCGATTTACTGACTCATGTATGTGCAAATAAAAGGTCCTATCTGGTTTGAGGAGGAGCACCCTAACTAGTACTTATTAACTGCGAAAGTATGGATTTGTGGTGGTGGCATGACACTGATATGATATGCAAAATTTGAAAGTGCATTCGTTTGATATGATATGTTTGATTATTTGTACATGTGTACATCCGAAATATGATCAATCTTATTATTGTTCATCGTTGTGTAAAAGTTGTGTATTTTTGAAATGTGGCCAATCTCACTATTTATTCATTGATTTCTATATGACTTGAAATATTTGAAAGATGATCATTTTTTATACATGTTCATTTGATATGTATTTGTCCTAAAATCCCCTTTGTCATTAGTCAGCATTTTGATTATTAGGAATCCCATCAATTGTATCCTTGATTTGGTCTCATAATCAGGTTTATTGTTAGATCAATTGCTCTCCTACTATTCCTTAGAATTTTACTTGTTATATATTAATTATTTATATTTTGTCCCCATCTTGAGATATAAATCTTAATGGACATAAACTCATTAAATTGCTTAATATTTTCAAGTAGTGAAGATAAACCCTTAGAGATGGAAGCGGGCGGGCAAGAATTAATAAGCGTCTCAATCCTTTGGAGAAGTAGAATATGATATTTTCATGTGTAGTAAATTTCTCCCCTTTGAGACATTTGTGTAGTTAGAAATGGGCATCGTGTTGGCCTTGTGGATTGGTAACTGTTGTATGAAGTTAACATTATGATCTAATGAAAATAGATTGGAGAAGATGTTTCTGTTTTTAACTAAGCTTTGATTACCTGTTTTAGATCTCTGGCTGTGATTGGTAAGGGCCTTAAGGCTCATCTATCAACAGTCATATGGATCGATCGACCTGTGACTTGTTTGTCGACAGTCAAACCATTGTTTGTTGATCAGCTACTTACGAAATTCTGGACCCTGCTCGAATTTGGCCAAATGTCTTTGATTTCTACATGCTCTTTTGATCGTCGCGTCCCGGAATTTATTATCTTGTTATCTTAAATAACTTGTGGGTGTGAAAAAACTATGCTAACCACTCTTATCTGAGCTATTAACTATCTCACTAGTCAAACCATAAACTCATGATTGTTTATCAAGTAGTATGCTATATAACAATTAATGGACCAAATAAATACTAATAAGTCTTGATAAATTATAACACCTTTCGAGGCATCAATGATTTTATTGTGATTGAATATCTTTATCTGTAAATTACTTATTCACAAATAAGTAAATTGATTACCAAACAACCCCATTTTCATTTAACGTGAATGATTTATCTAATTATCAAATTAGTTCTTGAAAATCTCCCCCCCCCCACAACTATTAAAATAATAAAAAACTTTCCAATCCCATATTTGAACATATATACACCCTTCATCACCCTCTCGAAGGTTTATTATATATATTCCATGATTATGAGATCTAACTAGAAAAAGTGATTGATGGATAGATAAGGTAATTGATGTTTAAACCTAAATAAGAAGAGGAAACTCAAAATGTATCAACCTCCATCTTTGGGGGTTTTATTAAAATAATTTAAAAACAAAAAAAATTTTATTTAAGTAATTGTACTTTAAAAATAATTGCATAATTAGTCACCAAACTGCGGTGTAAATAGTTTGATGACCGACACATGGCTTTATGGGTGCGGTCTAGATAGGCTACTAATGGACATTTACTTTATGACGTTCCGACCTGTTTTCGACTTCTTTTAGTGGATGTGGAAATAATCATTTCTGCATTCATTTTTTTGTTTTCGTTTTCAATAATATATAAATTTATTTTATTTACAAATTTTGTACTCTTAAAATCTTATTTCTTAATATTGATAACCTATAAACTAAGTTTTTGGCTTATCCTTAAGCTATAAATAGAATATAATTAACTTACCTCTTCCTAATATTTATTATGTCTATTATTATCAAAGATGTTTATTTTGCCACTACTCCTAATGCTACACACATCCACCATCTGATTGTCGCAAAGGTTTCCAATTTCTTTCTATTTCTATTCCATTTTCGATTTTCTTATAAGAAATAGATGTGAAAAGTGACATTTTTGTTTCTGACTCCGATCCATTGACAGCCCTAGATGTACATTAACAATGCAGAAACAAATTTATGCATGGCAACACAAGTACTATTATTTGCGTTGCCAACGTAGACATTGGTTTTTTGCATTGGCAACACAAACAATGATCTCTATGTTGCCAATGTAGACATCAAATTTGTGTCCGCGATGTAGACATCAATGCCTACATCGGTGATGTAAACCCCCCCCCAAACTCCGAACACTCGAAGAAGGCCCCCAGTTCGCAGCCCTCCTCCCCACACAACCCTCCCTCATCAGCCCAGCCCTCCTCTCTGCGTGCGACCCCCCCTCCTTGATGCAACATCCACCCATAGTACTCTTGCGGAGCTCGTGCACACCCGCTATACCTATGCCTCATGGTGTTCTCGATGGAAGCTACCCACTTCGTAGTTGTAGATGTTGAATTTTGTAATCATTCTCGTGGAACTTTACTTATAGTCTATCAGATCTGTTTCTTGGCCCATGCATGTTCAACCTCTGAATTGTCCTAGCGACAAAGTCAATTGTCACTCATATGCACATTAGCGATAGTTGATGTCGTCCTCGGATTCATTCTTGTGACATCAATGATTGAGCCTATGTGCTATTGGCGACCCATGCTATTGCCGCTAGTAGTACTATTTTACCCACTCTCTGCATAACTACCCACGTTCTCTATGCAAGACAGTCAAACCTCACTCCTCCTGTCAATCCCGCACATCCCTTCGTCGAAGGAGAGTGGGGGGCCACCTTGGCACTCCAATACCTCGTCAAAGGCCCCCTGGCGAGGGTGATCATTTCTAGAAGGTCTTGTTATGCTACTGTAGTTTTGAGAGAGATTCACTTAGAGAGAGAGAGAGAGAGCTTTATAAAGAAGGTCGGGGGGACTATTCCTCGACGTCGTTACTCTCCCAAGCATCACAGAAATCTTCTTCTCCATGCGAGGGCTAGCTGTACACAAGGGAGTAATCTCCTCCCTCTCCATCCTTACTACTCACGCATGCATATATATAGTTTTCACAACTCATGCACACACACTTACGTAACATCTTCTCCCACCCAGGGGCGGATCCAGCATATAGCCAGTGGGGTCCTGTGACCCCACTGGATAAAAAAATTGCTATGAGGGTATAAAATTTACTATGGGTGACCCCACTGAATTTATGTGGGTGCACCATGGGTGACCCCACTGAAGAAAAATTCTAGATCCGCCACTGCTCCCACCCAATAGGAGGGTTTTTTTTTTTTAAAGAAAGGAGAGAATCGGTCATAGCACTTGGTTGTCTTTCCTCTTAAACCTCCAATCGGCAAGCAACCCTCCTCTTATAAATTTCTTCTCCATGCATGAACAGGCATTGCACCAGCATTGTAGTCTAATGGGTTCCCTTTTTCTTGTTTTGCTTCGCAGGAGAACCTGCGAGCCATACCATGGAGCCTCTTCCTTCGACTAACTGGAGGAAGAGGAGTGAGCGAGTCGGATATCTCCCACATCAAATCATTACACGATCATTCAATTCTCTGGTAAAAAAGCCATGGCAATCACGTTTTCTTCTCTTTGTTTTTTTTTTTCTTTTTCCTTTCAAGATTATCGACTTTCGGGACATCACACTTCAGCGACTTTTTGTCGTCTATATATAGTGGTGTCAAGCCACCTGACATGTGCAAGGGAGATCTTAAATCATGGTTGGCGTGTCGGATCGAATCAGTTCGATTCGGCTGAATCGGATCGAATCAAGAAAAATTCGATTTGTCCGATTTCCATCCGATTTTTATGCGAATCGACTCGATTCAGGCGAATCAAGACAGATCAGGAAAAATTCGATTCATCCCAATTCCCTACGAGCTACTCTTCCATCGGGCCATGGGGTTCGCTCCCTTCGCTGAGTACTAGAGGAACTTGAGTCGACGTATCGCCACCACTCATATGTTTAGCCCCAAGAACGTTGCACCTCCCAGAGTACCGTAAGGTCATTCAGGACGAGATGGTGGTGGAGATCACCTCTCAGATGGAGAGTAGGGGGTGGAGGTGAGGGAGGAGGTGTCATTTCGAGTCACTGAGCAGCATGATTGTCTATGTTGCCAATGTAGACATTAATCTTTGCGTTTGTTCGATCTTGTTCGGGGTGTTTAACTCGTACGTTGTGAAATCTCGTAGGATCGAGAAGAAGGTTACATTCTTCGTAGTTTCCTTGCTCAAACATCTTTGAGATTTGGTGGTGATGTCCCGTATAAGAAGTCTTACCCAAGAGTGTGTGTCATAGAGACAAGGAGAGTCTGGACAGGATGAGTTCCTAGAGAGAGAATCCCCTCTCTTTCATGCGCATGAGAGAGGAGGAATCGCACTTATAAACCCTTGTGCTGGTTTACAAACTAACTACGTGGCGGTTTGGTGAGTAGTTCTATAATTAATTTTTAATTGTGATGAATCTTTTTCTATCAAGTTCAAAAAAAAATTATAATCAGAGATATGCTATCTCTTTATACCTTATTCATGAATGATCTACCTAATTATTGAAACCTTTCTTCCACAATAAGAGCGAAAGCTCAGATGATAAAAAAGGGAATGCTCCACACCCTCCTTATATTGGGTTGGTTCACAAAAACTACAGTAAGTCATAGTCATCTTTAGTTTAATGAGATATCTAAATTATTGAAATTATAGTGGTTTATCTCTAGAACCAAGTTAAATGTTATATGCACTGTCTTCTCTATAAATAATTGATTATCTAAATTAATCGATTATTCTTGCATTCACTTCATCAAAATAATATGTTATTTAGGTCTCACCCACAAAATTAATAATAAAATAACATGTTATGAATAAATCAATTAATTATATTGTAGTCCTTATCTTCAGTGCAGACAAGATTTTTTCGGTTGTATTTTGCTATAATCTCCAAAGAAATGCTCTCAACAACTCTCATCTTTAATGAAAACATTTGTTTATTTAAATTACTCTTACTCTCCTAATACGATCAAAAGAAGAATGCTTGTTTATATATATATTATATATATATATATATATATATATATATATATATATATATATTATTCTGCTGACATTAACATGACACACATTCAATGTATATTTGAATTTTTGAAAAGTGCTTATTTAGTGTCAAGCATCTGAATGCACATTGCTTTGTTTATTATTTATCCTGACACCATATTCAGATACAAATCAGACATAACATATACTTCGTTTAAATAGACAATCTTGTTTGTAGGTCTCGAAAACTGTCAACATTAATATTGTATGAGGATTATGCAAAATAAGAGTTGAGAATCAAAAGTGACGTCAAAACTTTGTCATTCTACATGAAACACAACGTTTGTTGTACTCCAAGTTGTATCTAACGTATGTGTTTATGTGAGACAATGTTCACAAAGAATAAGTGATCTATAAAATGTTTTTGAAGACTTTCAAAAGAAATAAAAAATAGAGAGAAGGTTTGACACACAATCCACAAACATTCACTCTTTGATACGTGAGAAGAGACATGACTTCAGCAAAGCTATTAGTACTCTCTTCCTCTTCTTGTACTCAACAACATAGTTTATTGAAGAGGATTTCTCATGGAGAAGAGAAGTATACTCGCTCAGACATACAGAAAGAATTTCATCATTCCTTCTGGGCATTGAAGAGCCAACTACTTCATATCTCATGTTTTACTCTTCTGGGTTCATTTACTGCGCTTATTATTGTGCCACTCTCATTTGTCTTTAGGCATCTTCTCGACACTTTTCTTTTCTTCAGTTGTTCCTATTTGGGTAGAAGGAGAAGACCTATAGTACATGTGTTATTTCCATCTTGGTTTATGTGAATATTTGTTAGTGTAATAATAAGTGTTGGGACCCGCCAAAGGCTGGTTTTTAGTGTGTTTTTCTCCTTGGTTACACGAGAAGTCATGTTGTGATTAGGAGAGAGGTGTAGCACCAGCTAGAGGTGTGTATCTAATAATGTATTTCATGCTTAGTTAGATAGTGAAATCTCAATGTGGTCGCCCTCGAGGACTGGACGTAGGTGTTGAGTGGTTCAACATCAAACCAGGATAAAATCTTGACATCTCATGTGCTTGTTTGTGTGGTTGTTTTTTACTTTGCATGCTCATTTGTGTACTCTTTTACCTTCAACTTATCTTGACTAACGTTAAGTTTTTATTCTAATCCGTTTACTTTGAACTAATATTTATTGATTGTTTGATAAATCAATAAAATACATATTAATATTACAATTAGGGCTTATTCACCCCCCTCTATATCTCCATAACTTGGGCAACAGGAAAATGCTAATCTCAACCTCTTATATATAAGATTCGGGGAGTCTGTAGCTCTAAGAAGTGTAGCTCCCGGACCTTATGTATGGGAACGACGAAGCCAACAAAATTTCGCCACTAGTTCAGATGGAAAATAGGCATTTCTCAATTAAAAATTGCCACAATCAACACCCGATCCAAATTTAGACCTGCCATTTATTTTTTAGTCCATTGACTAATCAAACTTAGTTTGAAGTCCATAAATGTAAAATAGCTCAACTTCCGGTCCAAAAAATGAGATGAATCGGTAGTTTCAAATGGTTTTGGGGTTGAAAGATCAAAATATCTTTTCTTAACTGTCTAAAATACCCTTACTCTAAAATTATATTCCCAGTCCAAATTCTGTCTCATATTTGATTTTCAGTCCAAAAATGGCATGCTGCTTAACTTTCGGTAAAAAAAAAGGGATGAATCATTAGTTTCAAACAGTTTGGGGGTTGAAAGATCAAAATACCTTTTCTTAATTGTCTAAAATACCCTTACTCTAAAATTAATTCACAATCCAAATTCTGTCTCATATTTGATTTTCAGTCCAAAAATCGTAAGGACAACACAACCATATTTGTTTTGTTTGTAAGACGTTTTAAATCTCCTAACCCATTCTCCAACCTTACAACTTAGTTCTCTATATTTTTTATCTTCTCATCTTTCTCACAAGTACAGGTTGGTGTTAAATCCACAAAACTTTACACTTTATCGCACCACATGAAAAAATCACAATTGACATCCTATAAAGAAGATGAAGAAAAATAAGTAGTGGACTAGAAATATGAGAGATTAAAAGCATACAACTTAAGTTAATTTACCTTGCATTTGTAGAATTTTCTTCTTGAATTTCTTTTTGTTTGGCTAGTTCTCACAATACAATAACCATGTCCTCCAATACATCTTATAAGTGGGGATGGGATGGGAAAGTGGCTCGTGCTCACCAAAGTTATACAAGTGAATAAATGAAATCGATCATGAGAACAAAGAATTAGAAAATTGAAAATTTTCAATATAATGAGCAACATACAAAAAAATACATACTCATTCAAATATAGGATTTGAGCATGATTTTTATTATGTCCTCTTTACTTACACCTATAACATGTGTATGCCATTTTTTCAACTTCCAATCCTTGTTGTGATGGAAATTTTTTTTCTTTGGTCGTTTGACTTTTCTCTTAGTGACGGGGGGTTTGATTTCAACATTCTCAAAATCCACAGGTGGTTTATTTTGATTTGATATTGCCTTGATGGTTTAACATAACAATTTGGGAACATTTACTAAAGTACGTATAAAGAGCAATATTCTCTGCATTGTATCCAATTTTATAGGCTACATCATAAACATATTTGCAATGAAATTGCCTTATTTGTCATTCCCTACATGCACATTGGCCCACCTGTAACTTAAAAGTTGAAAGATATTCTCACCTCAAATTTAAAACCTTCTCCGAGCAGTACATATGAATCTGTATGTTAATCATTTTTAATCCAAGGATTTCAAGCATGTCAATTATTCTATCACTCCATTTAACAATTTCATCACAAAATTACTTATATTTGGATGTGGCATTTTGGTTCTATTTGCTCTTTCAAAAGTTTTCATCTAACACAAATATCATCAAGTATGCCACTAAATTTCATACCTCTATGAATAGGAATTACTTAAGTCTTATTCTTGTATGTGAAAATTCATGGAATACGATCTATTTTATACAAGCAAAGAAAATTAAGTCAATTACATAGCTAATGATGACATCTTAAGTCAATTCTCAACCTCTCTCTTAATCCCTTTGTCTGAACACAGAGAGAGAGAGAGAGAGAGAGAGAGGAGAGAGAGAGAGAGAGAGGAGAGAGAGAGAGAGAGAGAGGAGAGAGAGAGAGAGAGGAGAGAGAGAGAGGAGAGAGAGAGAGACGAGAGAGAGAGAGAGAGAGAGAGGAGAGAGGAGAGAGAGGAGAGAGTTGGGGAGGTCAAAGGGATATATGTAGGGAGGATGCATCTCTCATTCTCTCACTATGCAAAGATAGAGAGTGAGGGTTGGGGGGGATGCAATGGGAGTCGGGGGGGGGGGGAATGCATCTCAATTCTCTCACTGTGCAAGATAGAGGGTGAGGGTTGGAAGCACATATGCAATCATACAACACTAAGTAAGCATTACATATCATTTTGATAATAACAAAATCTTATTCAAATTAACAAATTCATCAGATTATATGTTAACGAAAATTTATGTAATCAATATTTAATCTCTATATTTTTCTCTTATCTAAAGAACCTAGGAAGTGCAAATATTTGCTAAGTATAAGATCGCCTCTTGTTGGATCAAGTCTCAACCGTTGCATCAAAATTCGAGCTTGTAGTGAAGGTGAACCGTATTTTCTTATGGCAGCGTAGAAACCCACATTAAGCGGTGGGCGGACATGAGGGGCTTCGCACATGGCGATTAGTCCCTACGGCGGGCTGAGCTGTCAAGCACTAATGCGACTACACATACCCGATCCCTGGCCAGTATGTAGTAATAATGAATCCCTAAGGGAGTTGCTGGACCCCATAATCCATCAACTCTCACTGGGAAGTCGAAGTGTAACATCGACTATAAGGCTTTAGTAGTCGAAGTCCAACTTTGACTGATGGAAGACTTATAGTAAGTCGAAGGCTTACTTCGACTCATGACCAACCGAAGTGTAATATCGACTACTGTGTAAGACTCTTAACAGTCGAAGTCCAACTCCGACTGACGAAAGACTTATATGTAAGTCGAATCTTACTTCGACTCATTAATTTAGTGTTCAAGAGTCGGTCAAATATTTCTTTATTGCATTTTCAACTCACATTGAGATCTTGAGTTCATTATTTCCTAAGCCAAGCACTTAACTTGCTCCTTTCAGTCAAAATTATCCCACCATATTTTATTTTGAAAGGTACTTGTATAACTTGCAAAATCTCATGAGATGATACTTAAAGATAACATTTTGATTTATTGTATTCAAATAGTATTGTCATTGTAGAATCTCAGTCGTTTAAATCAAGAGAAATTTGGAAACATCTTTTATTTTGATAAAGCTTTTGATGTTTTAAGTCTTCTGTAGCTAGTTATTGCACGCCAATAGTCATCCATTCTATTCAAACGTGTAACAACTCTTGTATGTTTTAAGGAAGAAAGAAGGTGTCTTTGTATGTTTTTGGACATGCGAATATTTAATGTGACGTGCACGCCATCCTTAAACAATATTCTAGCTAATCGTTGGACTAAAGATTTGAAATGCGTCACACTAAGAAAAACTTATCCTAGTCCAAACGTTCATATTCAAATAGTCAAATTCAAACATATAGTTAAAGAAGACTTTGAAGGCTATATATATAAAGGGGTTGAAGTTTTTTTTAGAAGAAATACATGAGACAAGATACATACAAAGAGAAGAAGCTCATATTCATCTGTGTTCAAACCTTCAAACTCTCAATTCTTCTTCATTGAGTGGACAATCCTCATTAGATCATTCTTAACTAGTCTACGTAGAAGTCATAAAGAGAAGAGTGCATCTAACTTTTATTATTATAGTTCTTTATCTGTATGTGTTTACTCATCATTTAAGTAGCATCTATTCAATACTCTTCAAATGATAAACTTGCAAGAGATTTATTCATGTGTGTTTCCCTTTTGGAGAAGGGAGGACTCATTTGGGTAGGAGATGTGTTGCCCTTTGTGAAGGGAAGACTAGCTTGGAAGTAAGTGTTGTGTATTCTTTGTTGAAGGGAAGACCATGAGTTGCTTAGTGGTTAGTGGAAAAAATTTTAAGAATTGCTTGGAGACTAGACGTATGACTCATGTTGAGAGTAGATCCTAACCAAGATAAATCGCTTGTTCTTATGTGTGTTACTTCCACTTATTTATATCTTCGCCTCACCACTACACTAACCTCTAACAACGCATAGATTAGTAATTTTCAAATCAAAACTATTCTCAATAGATATTTTAAAAGGAGTCATATTCACCCCTCTAAGACATCTTAACTCTATTTGGTCTAACAAGGGATGCAATGGTGGTCACAGGGGAGGAGGTTTTGAGAGAAGGGAGGGGAGGGGGGACTCACCTTAGGACACCGCTGTCGAAGGGGACGAAGGGAGGAGGAGAACATTGGAGGAAGACACACCGCCACCGTCGAAGGGGAAGACGATGGTGGCATTCGGAGGAAGCCATGTTGTGCTGCCAAAGGGAGCCGTCGAAGGAGATGCGTGAACACTAAGGCAACTCGCATAGATTGGTGGTTTTGCGCGGGGGCATGGGGGGCTTTCGTGGGAGTCTCAGGGGTAGAATTATATTTTCAAAAAAAATTGACGGGGGAGATATCAGGAAGAATGTTAAATGTAACACTCAATAGAATTTGGACCTAAAAATATTTTTCTTAAATATTGGATCTAAAAATAATTAAGACACTACCGTTTGAACCGGAAGTAAGAAAATCCCTAAAAAATTTCATCCAACCCCATGTGTGAACATGCAAACATCCTTCCCCTAACTCCTTCCGGCCAATACCAACAAGAAGAAAGATCAATTATTTATGCACATATAACCTCAATACTGGTTAAATCTCTAGAAACTCTTGCAAAGAAAAGATTTTAATTCAAAACCCCTTTTAAAAAAATGATTCTTTTCTTAATCTCCAGCACACACAATATATTCAAATTCATATTTTTATATAAATGTAGATATATAGCTTAGTCCTATATTAGATACAGTAAAAATAAGTGTGTATTTATAATAAGATCTATTCTCTTTTCATAGAAAATTATAAAATATCTAGGAGACATATAAAAGTTCACACTTAATAGTTAAAATCATCATCATATACTTTAAAATTTATATATTATATATATACCAGATGACTGGTAGATGGATATCTTTCTTACTCATGGGGACAACGAAAAGACTGTTTTGATAAGTAGGGCATGAAAATTATGGTAAATTTGGGTCCATCGAGATAAGAAGTACAATAATTTGCTCTAATATTTAATATGTATTTGGTTTGTTATCAGGATAAAATTTGTAACTGATGTTAATCTATTTGTGTTGGAAAATTATAACTATCCGACCGCATAAGACCATATTTGATATTTAGATAGATAGATTGAAAATAGAGTGAAAAATATTTAAAATAATATTTTTATTTTATCTCCAATCTATCTAAATAATAAATATATTTTAAGATTATAGATTTTAATCTCGGACCTCTCTCTTGATACGTGTCGCACGGGTAGTAATGCTACTCATTCACTTTTTAAAGAGCACCTGATTTCAAGCCAACTGATTACCCTTAGCTTTCAATTTGAGGTGCTTTGCATTTGGTTGGGGTTGGTCAGACCATGTCGAGTTCGTCTTAATATGATACGATATAGGAGCACACTATATTTTACTACACAAATAGTTCCAATATTTTTTTAAAGAAGTCCGTCTAAAAATATAAAAGTTTAAAAAAATGTATTGTTCATGTACCATACCGTGGTGTGTCAAGAACCGAAAATTTTCTAACATGACACGATACATCTATGTCGCTCTGATTTCGTATGGTACGACTAACCTTGCTTATGACACGTTAAGAGTTAAACTTTTTAAAATGGAATCTATTGACTTCCCTAAAGTCCTGGGGAAAATAAAAAATGTGGAAAAAATATAACGTTCATAAATACCCCCAATGTGGGGATGGGACTTTTTTGGGTTTGGGGTCCCCAACTGAACTTTCAATGGCTTCATCATGACCCTTTTGATAACGACAATGATTTTTTTTAGATGGATTTGCTGCTAACTCAATCAAGTATACAGAGTGAAGTATACTAATATTAATGTAGATTTTAGGGCATGTCTGATAACCCTTAATAGACATCTTATGTCTAAAGTGAATAATTTTAAGAATTCAAATTATTTGATAAATATTTAAAATAATATCTATTTAATTACTTAAATATGAAAAATCACTTAATTTTTAAGCCATACAAGTTTTACATTTTTTTTTCCAAATCGGCACCTAGTGGCCGTCGGTTCAAGTTCCGACAACTTTGTTCAAAAAATAAATTTGTAGTGTTTCAAATTTTGAACCTAAAACTTATGGGTAGAAGAATGACATACTAATCAATTGTGACACAAATTTATTAGTTAGATATTAGTTTAGATATTACTTAAGTTGGTTATCAAATAATACTTAATGAATGTCTTATATATAGTAAGTATTTTTTAAGTTTCAGATATAAAGAAAGAGAAAAAATGAAATTTTAAACTTTAGACTTAAGTGTTATCAAACACCACTTTAGTCACTTTTGCATAACTAAAGACATAATCGATTATTGAATTGTATATATTGACACTTAATTGATTATTAAATATTATTGTTGACTTTGAAATTTCATACCACTGAAGAGATAATCGATTACCATGTCAATGTGTGTGAACTTATAAAATTTTCCACTGTTGAAGCTATAATCAATTAACTCCTTCATTATATGGATTTAGAAAAATTTTATGACGAGAAACATCATTAATTTATTAACTAACTCTTTACGTGGATTTAAAAACTTTTATGCTAACTGAAAATATAAGTTATTATCAATCACATTGAGTGTAATATAATCGATTAATAAACACTGTGTGTAGACTTCAAAAATTTTCACGATGTCAATACATAATCGATTATCGACTATTTACTTGTGAACTTAAATTTTTACGAGGCTACAATATAATCAAATAACGATCACATCATCACGGATATAATCGATTAACGATGTACATTGTATGGGCTTAGAAGCATTCTAAAGTCGATACATACTCGATTTAACGATGACTTATGTTGTGGATAAAAATTTTTTATATTCGAAACTTAATGGAATGTCAATAAACAATCAAAGCATAATTGATTAGTGATTGTGGACAGCCAAATGCCTAAAATCGAATCAAACCTCAATCACTTTTCGAGTACCTTAAGAAATGACTATAGCTTAGATGAATAAAATTGAATCAAAGTTTAATTAAATATAAAAGATATGAACTTATAATGTGAGTAATTCAACGCATATATAAGAATGTTTTGATAACTACTTCACAACTAAATGTACGGGGATGTCAATGGGCCGAGCCTGGACCGGGTCTTGTTAGGCCCAGTCCAAGCTCGATTTTTAAAAGCGGCCCGGGTCCGGCCCAGGCCTGGTATGGGTGGCCCGGCCCGGCCTAAGAAAAAACCCGACTCGGCTCGAAAAAATAAAAAATATTATTTTATCATATAATATATAATTTTAATATATCTATAAAAATAATATATATTTTACTTATATCTATATAACATTTAACTTATAAAAGATTATATTTTTGAGTAGATTTATGGTAGAAAAATACATATGCTTTCTACATATAAATTTATATTTAATATAAATTATATTTATATTTTTCGGGTCGACGGGTCGACTGGGCCGGGCCTCAAAGCTCAAGTCCGGCTCTATTCTTTTTCGGGTCGGACCAAAAAATTTTAACGGACTTATTTTTTCCACCCAAGCCCGATTAAAACCGGGCCGGTCCGGTCCATGATTTACCCTATAAATATATACGTATTATTTATCACCGAAAATAGAATACATGGGTATTTTGTTAATAACTCAATATTACATATTTTAGGGATAATTCTATAGTGCTACCTGTGACATTAATAATTAATAACAGATCAGGTGCCTATCTTCTTTGGTGCAATAAGATGACCTTTTTCGAATACAATCTGATAAATATAAAACTAACTAGATAACTACCCGTGCGATGCACTGAAAGTTTTAGATTTAAATATATCTTAATTTATATATATATATATTAGTAAGATTTAAAAAAATTTAAAGTGATATAAATTATACGGATAGTCGTTTCTTAGTGGTATAAAACTGTAAATAATTACCTTACCATTGGTAATTTTAGACTTGCTTTGGAAGATTTAGTAAGATTTTAAAAACTATATGGGTAGTCATTTTTTAGTGGTATAAACTTGTAATTTTTTTAAAAAAAAATTGTGCAAGATTGAACATGTCGAGTTTAGAAAGTTTCTTTACAACTTTAGGTGAGAGACTTGCCTTATTAAAATATGTGCATTAAAAGAGTGAGGTAGGAGATGTATTTGTGAGTTTTGGCGGGAATAGGTTTGTCCTGGGGTTGTCACATGGCAGCCCAAAACTGAGAATTATAATATTAGTATAGATTTGGTTATCTAACTGTCCGGATAATTTCTAATACATATAGTTTAGCCTATTTACGTAATCAAACGGGGCCTCAGCACGCACCTCCGAGTTTTGGTTTTTAACAATACTGAATAGTCTACAAAATTGGCCATGGGGGCATCTAGATATAGAAATACTAGTTATTTGGACGTCCGGATAATTAACATGACGTGGAACGACAACATGGCGATTTTGATTGGTCGGCTACGTGGGCCCCATGCCGCCCACACTGAGGTTTCGTGGGAACACACACCGCGGCCAACCAATCAAGTCGGTCCGCTGCCGTTCACGTCGGCTAATTACTCGAGCGTCTGAGTAACTAGTATTTATCGTATATTTTTTGTAAAGATGCTGCGAACCATGGTTATTTTTTAAGATTTTAAAGTAAAATTTCTAATCGAAGACATGCATTTTAACACAGCAGGGCAGTGGTAATGACGAATAAAAGAGGCATAAAAATAATTTTCAGGAAATATGTCGTCAAATAACATATATTTGGGAATTTTTAAAAATAATATTATTTTTAATAAAACATTTGTCAACATATATTTACTTTAACATATTTACAAAACTATACTTAGATAGTTTACATAATTATGCTACAAAATACACAAAATTGTGTTATAACATATTTGTAGTACATTTATGTGAATTACATAAATTTGTATAAGTTGTAGTATATTTATATAATTACAATAAATTTACATAAGTTGTAATATATTGTGTAAATTACGTAAATTTGTGTAAGTTGTAACATATTTATATAAATTATCTATATATAGTTTTGTATGCATATAGGAGCATAACATAATTTTGTGAATATATTCGAAACAAATATATTTGAACAAATATTTATTAAAAAAGTAAAAGTTCGTATATTTTAAATTTAAAAGATAAATTATATATGTATATATATTACTTAAAATCCACGGCAAAACATGATAAATAAAGAAAACGTGGAGCTGGGGTTAATTTTTTTTTTTCATAATTTTTTTATATTAGGTATATTAAAATGATGTAAATGGTGTTCAATTAAGATAAAAATTTAAACATAGGTTAATTAAGAGATGATACAAATTATAGTAATTTTAGTTTAATTTTTTAATTATTTTTTTATCAAATAAAAATTATCTCAAAAATTAGTAAATCGACTTAATCTCAACATTTAAGGAATATAATGGTGTCTAATTGAGATGAAATTTCAAACATAAGCTAATTAATATGTGATACAAATTGCAATAATTTTAGTTAAATTTTTTAAATTAATTTTTTGTCAAGTAAAAACTGTCCCAAAAATCATTAGGTCGACATATCTCTACATCTATGCATCAATAACTCATGATATTTATATTTTTATAATCAGTACATTTTTCTAGTAATTATGATGACTTCATATTTGACTTTATTTTCGAAACCAATGTCGTCCCGTTGAAGTACGCGCACAGAGAGTTCGTCGTACCGCGACAAACTCTATCTGCACTTAAGTGGTCTAATTAGTGTCTAATTGAGATAAAATTTCAAACATAAACAAATTAAGAGATGATACAAATTATAGTAATTTTATTATATCTAGGATTAATTAACATTAATAAATGATAGCCCAATGCCATACTCAGAAGTGCGCGCTCCGACAAGGCGACATCAAAAAACTGTAACGAAAATAAAATTTGAGAACACCATAATTTTAGAAAAATATGGTGATATCAGAAATATAAATATCCGGAATTGTTGACGTACGGATTTCGATATTAAGCCGATGCAACTATTTTCCGGGTGATTTTTCACCCAGTGTAAAATAAATTTTAAAAATTAAAATAAAATCATCATAATTTGTAAAACTATTACATTAGTTTATAGCTAAAATTCAACACAAATGAACATTATTTGAATGGGTTTACAAGGTACAGAATGAGTTTCAACACAACATGTCAATTTTCCACCGTATCTCAACGGTACGGTACGGTTCGATACGCACCGTACCACGGAGAATACGGTACGGTCGATCCGATCGGTACGGCGAACCTTGCTCCCACCACCCTCCATGTTTTGTTCCAGCTAATGCGTACCGCTTTTACATCACGTTTCACACGTGGAACATCCTCTCTTCTCCCAAAGTGGTACGTGATAAATTTAATTTTTTGATGATCTTATTTATTGAGGGGTCTTAGCATATGTATTTCTTTTTTATAGACATAAGATTTGAGGGTAGGAGTGGCAATGAGCCAGGCTTGAACTGGGTTTGAGTTGGTCCATGTTTAGGCCGATTTCTAATCGATAGGTTTGGGCCGGCTTGGCAATGGTGCCGGCATTATCTCCTCCGTCACCAGTGGTACTACCTCGGAAGATTGCCCCAGTAGTTGCTGGTCTAACCTTGTCCGGATATGCGTGAGATTTTTCCACATTCTTTCTATCATTTGGTGAGTAGACTTCTTAGGGTCATCACCTCCTCCTCCTCAATCTCTCCTATCCGTCATTATAGACTTGCACATATACATTTTATCCACACAAGACAAACAAGTATGTTATTATAAAAATAAAACCATCTACCAGCGGAGGATCATGATAAGGAACCATTACATATTTTCTCATTTTTTCATATTTACACGGACCTTGCTCTGATACAAATTGTAACGGATCATGCCGTTCAAACCGTTAACACTATAACGAGCTCGACACGACTCCGTCTCCCGCGATCGGGCCGAAGCCTCGCAAGGGATATCAACTCATATGTCCGTGAAAATACAAAAGAACCACATTAAATATACACAAGATACATTGCTTCTGTGTCCATAAGAAAAGTATATGACAAGTTCCTTATATAATCAACATATATATAACACAGCCTGGGACAAACCCCCAAAGGCTCCACAAGTAAGAACTTTACTCTACTGGTGGTGACGGCCTGACTCTGCTATGAGGCTGATCCGAATTACTGGAGGGACGAGAAGCCTCCTGCTCTCCCTCACCTGGAAGAAAAAGGGGTGAGCCTCACAAGTTATTGGCTCAGTAGGGTAACTCCCCCAAGCCGAGAAAACACAATTAATATAAAGCTGTAAACATGTAGTCAAATAAACATGATACCCACAGTGCGAATAAAAAATAAATGGCAACACACGACAAGTGTACAAGCTAAAGGAAGGGTACGCCGAACACGAGTCTCGAGAACTGGTTCGCGACACCAGCCACAGACCCGGACAAACCACACAAGTACACCTCTCAGTCTCGCAGCCACGGACGAAGGGTCCAGCTGTCGCTCCATGTAACACCCTGGAAATTAGCAAATTTAAAATTTTAGAAAGATAGAGGGATAAAATAAATAAACGTATTGGAGAGACTTCCAATATCATGTGTTAATGACCTATTAATAAGATTGAGCCAATAGAGCATATTTGGCCCAAGAATATGAACAAACTAGAACAGAAATTGCCCAGAAATTCGTGTATGTAATTACGCAGTAATTAGGGAGGGTAATTTAGAGTCATATTATAGATGAGTAGTTATGTAAGGTAAGCCAAAACCGAACTCAATCTCAATTAATAGTTTCCTAAACCTTGGCTACCTCTTTTAAGTAAATGAATCCCAGATTTTCTGGAAACTAGGAAACAGAGCTCGTAGCCCATTTCCTAGCATCATTAGGACTCTTAACAACATCCTAAAACTATAAAAACTCGTCCCTAAACTCTTGGGGAAGGTTTAACAACGAATTTGGAGTCGCTTGGAGGCAAGCAAGAACTTCTGAGGAGCAGGAGAAAGGCTGGGAATCCGGAGCTTCATCCCCTGCATCCTCTGTTGTGTCCAGAACATCAACAAATTTTAAGATCTTCATAAAGGTAGGTGTTCTCAGGCCAAAATTAAAGAAAATAAATGTCAACATGTAGTTCTTAGAGTCTAGGATCATTTGCACTTGATTTGCCCAATTTTCATGGAGTATCCATCGTGTATTGATGATTTTCCCGAAGTCTTGCACCGTTAGGGCTTTTCTCGTTCGTCATATTGTGCACACGATTCAAGACCAAATTTGACTAAACTTTCTTCATGAAAGTTTCCTATTTGAAGTCACGATCATCTTCTATGTTGGACGTTTTTGTCCAAAGGTTTATCGTTAGAGAGTTAGGAGCATGATAAGAGAGTCTCTTTAAACTGGGATTTTGGGTTTTACTTGATTTCTGTTCTTCACATATTTTTCTCAGGATTTGAGACCGAATTCGATCAAAACCTCAACATCAAAAGTCTTCTACTAGTTGTCTTCCTCATCTTTCATGTTGAACATTTTGTCCAAATGTCAATCGTTAGAGAGTTATAAGGATTTGAAGTGAACCGTAGCATGGCATGTGTTTTCGGGTCTCACATGACCCTTAAGTCTTGTTCTGGAAGTGCCACTAGTGTCGACACTGCCTATGCCAGTGTCGACCTGCTGTCCCAAAACAGCCCAGATGGAATTCTGGGAAGGCCATCTAGTGTCGACACAGCCTCATCTTGTGTCGACACACTGTCCCAGTTTGACCCAGCAGAAAGTTTGGGAAGTTGATCTAGTGTCGACACAGCCTCATCTTGTGTCGACACACTGTCCCAGTTTGACCCAGAAAGTTCTGGGAAGTTGATCTAGTGTTGACACAGCCTCATCTTGTGTCGACACACTGTCCCACATTGGCCAGAAGTTTTTTCTGGAATCTGTCTCTAGTGTCGACACCACCTGGACTAGTGTCGACACTACTTGACCTTTTTGCCTTATTTTTGTTGCACTGTGTCGACACCACTGGACTAGTGTCGGACACTACTTGACCTTTTTGCATTGTTTTTGTTGCACTGTGTCGACACCACTGATCTAGTGTCGACACTACCCTTACCAGATTTTTGTATAATTTGGGTCTAATCATTTCATGAGGTCTTCAAGCATGTACATGATGTTATATATATGCATGGACTTAAAATAAATCAAACCATTAAAGGAAATGGTAAATGATATGAATATGATTCTAATATGTAATTTTGATTGTTCTTATGATCCTTGGATTATCTTGTGATCTTGCTTATGGTCATGGATAAGATAAGAATATGTTATGAATTTGGGGATGATTACATGATTAGTATGGACATGTTAGTGGTGATTGCATTGAGTTTCATGGTTTCATATTTTCGATGTTCAAAGAACTATTTGTCATATGCATACATGTTAGGAAAGTGCATGTTCTACTTGTGATCTGTCTTTAGAAACACCCTCTTGTCAAGACATTAATGATTTATGAATTATAAGATACGACGTTATCCTGCCTTGTTCTTTTGAGCTGTTTGTCATTCCTTGACTCTATGAGTGATCATGTTCTTTTTACTATGAGCTTGACATTGAAACTCTGTGGCCATAATATGAATATGCTTGTTCGGCACATCGTGGGACTCCGGTCCAAAACTTGATACAATGCCTATGCAATAGGGCCCTGTCCGGTCCTGGGGAAGAGCGCCCCAACGTACTTGTTAACCGAGGGAGTATGGACTCTTGGTGCTTGGCATAGCACACCTGACATGCAAGATTGTGAAACGTGCCTCCTGTTTGACTTGATAAGTTTGACTTGACATGATATGATAAGTTTGTTCTTGTGAACACATGAACTCTGCTTGAATATGGCCAATCTCTTCTGACATGATTCTATTCTCGAAATATTTGTCTATTGTATTTGGAACTCGACAATTGATCCGATATGATATTTGTTCTACTTTGCTATTCAACTTGTTAGAAAAGCATCCATTGTCAGCATACTCATAAGCATATCTGCCTATATAAAATGTTAATCATGTATACTAGTGCCCGCACGTGATTGAGATATAAATCCTACTGAGCTAGTTCGCTCACCCCTATCATCCTGCCCTTTTCAGGTAGTGATGAAGAACCCGTGGAGTCGGATGGGACTGGGCAAGAGTGACGAGCACCCGTCCTAGAATAGATGACAATTTAGAAATAGAAATTTGAGTAGTCTATGTAATAGTGAAACTTTTGTGTGGAAGTTTATTTGAATGATGGACCCTTTGGTTAATTCTTCTTATGTGAGGTTGTATCTAGTTGAATGAATGAATTAAAGTATACTATTGATGACCATATTATAGTCTTGAATGTGTCATTATATTCGACTGTGACTCTGCACTATTCAACTGGGATACGCCGGTTTGTATCGTTCACGTCCCCCGGTATTTATTCCGCTGCTAAATATTCGGGGCGTGACACTCCACCTCCAACAAACAAGAACCGTGGAGACAAACCACACCACACCACACCACACCTGCAAGCAACACTGCCGCAGGACCAAGCCTGACACCTTTAGGGGCTCCGGCCGAGAACCCTAAAGGGAGGCATTGGAACAGGACTAGCTGAGGACCAGTACGTCTACCGGTGTCTGTCCCTCAACCAAGAGCGCGCTACAAACGGCCGCACACCCACAAACACGAGTCGTTGTCCCCTGTCGTCTTTCCCTCAGCCGGACGTACTACTCAAACACAGGAGTGAGGGTGTCCAGGAAGACGACACAAACCTTGACGGTACTTCCGTACCGGGATAAGCCCTAAGCACCCGGGCTAGGGTAACCGACTGAAGAGGTAACTACGGAAGGCGTAACACCTAACTTGCTATGCACACAAATCTACGCAAGACACCTCGATATCAATCATTACGCGAGTCCACACAGCTTATACATACCCTACATTGCCTTGGTAACACAACCCAAGCAATGTGGAACACAAACTGGACAAACTGGCCACAGCTCACCTGAGCTCGGGTGGCCTCTTTCATAAATGCGTCCAGAACAGAAGCCGCATTACACAGTGGAAACGCGTCCAACATACATGACGCTATTCAACTCAGAGTCGCGTCGAGTGTAAGCGACGCGTTAATAAGAACGCGTCCCCTGCATTGGACGCCTTTCAGAACTCAGAAGCACACTCCACAAATCCATCCGGAAATCACACCACCCCATCCCATAATCATGATAAACTGGAATTAAAGTGTGTAGATGGGTTCCTACTAATGCATTATCATGCAAATACAATTTCCACATGTAGCAACTCCATACATGCATCACACAACCCAACCTACATGTAAACAAGAGAGAAAACCATGGTAGAGTTCCCCTACCAGTGCGAGAAGCACGATTCTGACACCACCACGAGATTCCTCGCGCTCCCACGCTCGTCCACGCGCCGAAACCTCACCAAACGGACTCCAATTACCCCCAAACGCTAAGAATTCCTTCACAACCGCAACAGCATCTTCCCCAGCTGAGCAGTGCAACTGCACTGTTCAGCCATGGGAAGATACACTCTAACATCACACAATCGAATCGCGTCGCGCATACCAGACACAATAAGAATCACGTCCGATGAGGCCGACGCAACTAAAGCTTCCCGCCACCCTGCATACGGCACGCGGCGCGCATGCAGCGACAACCACGTAATGGCGGTTCGAAATCGCGTCCCACATATCGACCGCGACTATCATACATAATCGCGCCCTCCTACCGACCGCGATTAGAAGTAGTATTGCGTCTGGAAAACCGGACGCGACAAGCCTGTGAGAATCACGTCCTCTATTTGCGACGCGATCTTAAAGAGCCCAATAGAGCCCGAAATTGGCTAGGTTGCCCGCACCCCGCCTACCACCTGACCAAAATAAGCTGTAAAAACACACTTAGACTTCCATGGTCTAACAATGGCCACACACTGGCCTCCAAAAACCCGGTAAACCTCGATCGAACATACGGTCATTACATTTTAACTATTAAAAAATATTAAAAATTAAATCCCGTCGCCTAAACATCTTGCCAACCGTCGTTGATTTTAAAATCTGCCAAAGTTGAGCCCTTATGTAAGAGAATTTGCTATAGTGAAATAGAGATATCATAAAGTCTTCACCATACTTTACTAATAAAATAAATCTTCAATTTGAAAAGTTACGAGATGAGAGCAATAAAATAGTTTTTAGCAAATATTACTTCTTTTAGAATAGTCATAAAGTAATAATGGGTACATGCATGACATATATTATATTAAATAATTCTCATCCAAATATTTGATACATAAAACACATTTGGGGTATCATGTCATTGAATGGACAAAAATATGTCAAGGTAGCAAATTGTAAGATGTGTACTACAATTAACTGATTATTATATTCCTTTTATGTGTTCAACATGAAATAATCAATTATTTGATGAAGTGAAAGAGAATAATCGATTAATTTAGATAAACGATTATTTCTATTTAGATAAACATCTTACACAGCGAGCAGAGATGGAGGACGTTCTGTCTCTCTTTCTTCTTTGGCGAAAAATCTATCTACACCCGAGCCAAGGTGAGCTAAAACGTTTGGAAACGTTACTATTTTTGTCAGAGTTTTGCAGACAAAAATCTGACTCAACTGCAGTTCCAAACGATGTCTATGTGATTTTGGTCTTCTAACGAAGGCTATAAATTAAGCTAAATCCTTTTACAGTGACCTCTAATTAATTTACCTAAATTTTATCAAGTGAGGTTATCTTTTTTTTTTGTCCAATATAATCATCTGGCTCAGATCCAATGAGGTCACTGTAAGAGTTGTACTTTTTTAACCTAAAATTTAAAATAAATTAAAACAATTAGTGGAATCATAGAACTACACTGGATCCTACTTGAATCCGCCACTGCTTACATCGTATTATTCACATGTGTATAAGATTACGGTTAATAACAGGTACTTGGGTAGATTAGATAAAGTAAGGGACATGCGGATATATACAAATAAGTTAGGGGTACATCAATAATTTGTTAAAAGCTGGTTAGGTCCGTTAAGATCGCAAATTCCGAAGCAGCGCGGCGGCGGCCGCCCCGAGCCTACAAAAGGGGCGTCCCCAGCGCCTTCGCCTCGTGGAGCTGTTCACTTCACCCATCACACCTCTCCCCGCCGCGGCCGCTTCCCCTCGCCGGGCTGCTCCCATGGCGGCCATGAGGCGCCTGCTGAGGGCCTCCGCGTCCTCCCTCTGCTCCTACTCCGCGGCGGAGAGGAGAGGCCTCTCCACCCTGGCCTCGGAGGCGGAGCTGCGGTTCCCGCCGCTGCTGCGTCGCGGCTCCCCGCTCCCCGTCCGTAAGGATCCGGGGGAGAGGAACGTCCAGTGGGTGTTCCTGGGGTGCCCCGGCGTGGGGAAGGGCACCTACGCCAGCCGCCTCTCGCGGCTGCTCGGCGTCCCCCACATCGCCACCGGGGATCTCGTCCGCGATGAGCTCAGCTCCTCTGGGCCGCTGGCCGAGCAGGTGCTGCTCCGATCCCCTTTTTGTTTTGAGCCCTTGGTGTCGAGGGGTCTGTTTTCCCGCCTTATACTGGGTATCGGCGGTGGTTTCTGCAGTAGATCTTCTGTATGTCTTCCTTGTGTTGCTGTTTAACTTTTGGTTGATTCGATCTGTTATTTATGTTGCGTAAAGTTCTTTTTTTTAGGTTTATTGAGAAAGAACAGAACCCGACCATGGCAGCTTAGATCCTGCACTCAGCTACAACTAACAGAATCCTGCGCTATTGAAAGGCATCTCTCTACCTTCTATGATAAGAATATTAGTGTCTAGTTTTCCCTGAGGCTGGTTATTCTTGTTGCACGGAGAGTGCTACGAGACCAGTTAAGTGCTTTGCAATGCGCAACATCACACTTTTTTTTACCAAGATGTTTCGTGTTCAACTCACGGAGCGCATCCATAAGTTGGTCAACTCAGATCTATCCGAGTAGTCTGGACACAGAAGCTAGGCGTTTGACTTCTTGTGCTCTGGTTGTCAGGGGTGCTTGTAGCTGGGGACTAGAGTGTGTAACACCCACATTTTTTGCTAGTGGCCTGTGTATACCTTTTATGGTCCTTGCTCTAATACTTAGGATCCTTATGTTGAACGCTGAACTGTTTCTTCGGCACGAGTAGATGGACATAGACGAAGATTAAAGGCTGCTGGCAATCTCCTGTTGGCTGTTCATCTAGTTAGAGGGGCCGTGAGGGACTCATAACTTCCGTGGAAGAGTAGACAGTTAAATATGATTGAAACAGAGAAGTCAAAGAAAGCTTAGAGCTTGGTGGCAGGGAAAAGGTTCAAGGGAGTTCTTGAAATCAAGGCTAGGGAAATTCTATTGCACTCTCCATGTGAACCAATCATATGGAGGGATGACAAGCCACATCGCACATGTTACACACGTCGGTGTGCAGAAAATATTACACTTTAATGAGATGTCTGGGCACACAGGTGCCTGTTGAGGCTTTTGTAGAGGGTAACTCTGTATTGTACGCACACATACGATTGACTTTTACTCTGACATATGATTCTTCTATCTAAAAAACAATATCACTTTTTGTATCTTTATTGAATAATTTGCTTGTTGGTTATCATCGTTTCAAAACTATAACTTATTCTGTTGATTGCTAGCCACGAGCTTCCTTTTTCTCTCAAGTCTATTTGTCATACTTAATATGAATGATAAGCGCATGTGATGGTTTTGTGTTTTTCTTTGTGCGCAATATTGACTGTGACACACTCCTGGATCTGTAGATAAATGGTTGATAAATTTATTTATTTTTTACAAGAGCATCCATGCTCGATAATAATTCTTGGTCTGAGTTGTCTTTTGAGGAATATGAGGGGCATGTTAGCATATTTCATGTTTTATTTTGTAAAATGAAAAAAATATGATTGTTTTTTTTTGGGTTAAAGTTGATTTTATCGAATTGATTTGATTGTTCTTTTTGGGTTAAAGTTGCTTCTATTGAATTAATTTGTCATAGTTTTCTCTTTTGCAGCTCTCAGGAATTGTGAACCAAGGCAAATTGGTTTCAGATGAAATCATAATAAGCTTGTTATCCAAGAGGCTTGAAAAAGGAGAGGTTAAGGGTGAATCTGGCTTCATTCTTGATGGATTTCCAAGAACAGTAAGACAAGCGGTGAGCCATTGATCCCTCTAGGACAGACATTAGAAAAGACAATACTAATTTATGGTGTCTACTAGCCTAATCTTTGGTGTACACAACCTGGATAATGAATTGCAGTTCAGGTCTCTCTTCTATCGCGATCTTTAGAAATAGATAGTCACATACTAATGTTATTCCGTTATTGTTATTCATCTTCATAAATCCGTTCATGAATTCCAGACAAACTAGAATTTCATTCTAGAATAATCAGTCCCATGCACTGATGTTTCTTCCTCCTTTTTGTAGGAATGCGAACATGTGATTGCTCTCATTTTTGGTGTCTGATTACCATTGAAAGCTTGCATATATGTGATTGCTCTCATTTCCTGATTACCATTGAAAGCTTAGAAGCCACATCTACATCCTATCTTTAACATGAAAACTTAATTTTACATCAACTCTTTCATGAGTGCTGTTCTTAACAGCACTTGCAGGTTTGCATCCTAATGATAGGTGCATGATGTTACCTTGCAGCAGTTATTATGTCTATCAGGGAATATCCCTTGGTAGTATTTAATATTGCTCGTCACTGTTTCAATTTAGTCAGCTGTCCATAACAATGCACTGTCAACTGCCTATTAAGTAATTTTTCTGCTAAGATATTTATATTCTGAGCAAATACACCAACATGCAATTCTTATTCCTCTGACTAGGTGAATATGGAGTTGATCCTATTAGTTGTTTTTTGTTTCTCGTAAGATGCATCCAACACTAGAAGGTCTCCAAAATTGTACATCAGTTCTTTTTTGTCAGACATATAAATAAGATTTCCCTTTCATTTGAATCACCAGGTGCGATAACAAGTTAAAGAAGAGTGGCTTGATTCCTTGAACAATTACCAACTCTCTGTGGATGTAATGAGCTGTTTCGTGATTTTGTCGTTTTCTTTCCATGATCTGAGTTTGTTTATTCCCACAAACTTCCAGGAGATACTAGAAGGAGTCACTGATATAGACTTGGTGGTAAACCTAAAGCTCCGAGAAGATGTACTGCTTGAGAAGTGCCTGGGAAGACGTATTTGCAGCCAGTGTGGGGGAAATTTCAATGTTGCCTGTATTGACATGAAAGGAGAGAATGACAAACCTGCAATATACATGGCCCCTCTCCTCCCTCCTGCAGGATGTGAGTCAAAGCTCATCACCAGAGCTGACGACACCGAAGAGGTTGTAAAGGAACGATTTCGTATATACAATGACATGGTATGGTTCATTCCCACCCCACCTCTCTTTTCTTAAAGAAACATTAACTTATGGAAATTCCCTTGGGTGTTATATCACTTTGGAAGGATTATAGGCATGCTTAGAGAAATCTTACATCAGACACTTGGATGTTTATGATTTCGATCTTCTTAGTGCTATGTTAGTTGTGCCTAGGCCTTAAGAAAATGAACGTCTTGCTGGACCAAGAAGGTGATCAAGATGCAAATAGTCAAATAGTGGACTATGTGCAACACCATGCAGAAATGGAAGTTTTTCCTTCAGTGTGTTTACATCTGATTTCCAATTCAGCCTCAGCGTTCTCAACCATTTGAAGTTGGGGAGTGTTTATTATCTCAAGTATGCAGCAATCTAGCCTAAGGATGGTGGTTTCCACCGAGTGATTTAGAACAAGGTTGATTATTCATGCAATTAGCTGAAAGCCCCTGGGGTTATTAAATATGCCTCTCCATGAATCCGGTGAAATTTTCCTTCTTACTCTTCTGTAAACATTGAAATGTTCTCACACTGATTATTCCTACAGAGCCAGCCAGTGGAGGAGTTCTATCGCAGCCAAGGCAAGCTATTGGTGTTTGATTTGCCAGGGGGTATTCCGGAATCATGGCCCAAGCTACTGCAGGTTCTGAATCTCGACGACATAGTCGTCAACAGTCCGTGGCAGCATGATCAATAGTTGAGGATATTTATTCTTCGCATGTGGAAGGACATGCTTTTGATTTTGGAGCATTCTTTCGAATAACATCTCAAATTTGGCCGCCACTATGTGGGACTTGGCTGGACTCTTTTTTCCCTGCCTTGATAGAGCAAACTTTGTTGCGGGATATCCTGTCCTATGGACTGAATCTTGGAAATGCACAGATTTGTTGTAACAGTAGATTTTTGACGATATAGGAAGGGCCATTTCCTTTTCATCTCATGAACCGGTTTCTTCTGCAACTCAGACATGACAAAATGCTGGTACACCTGCCAGCTATAAAGTTTTCTCTTGTTTGTTTATTAAGGATGAGTTTTGTTTTAGGGAAATGGCCTTTGTTTTCTCTCTTTCTGCAGAAACTGATCAAATAAGTTGGTTTGTTTAGGAATCATGTGTACTTCCTGTGCATGGAAATGCATGATTATAAATGGAATTTTTTTCGTTCATGCGGCCTGCTGCAGATTACAATGAGTTCTGCGGCTCCAAAGAGGAGACTTGTTCTGGTTGTTTGGATTACTGCAACTTAGAGGTTCAGATTACTGATGTCACCCTCAGCTAATGAGACCCTATATGCTATTCGAAGTTGCAGAGAAATCCAAAGGACCCTTGTCCTGGCAGCGTCCCTCGAGCGGTGTATCGCTTCATCTGCAACAATCTGGAGTAATGTTGGATGTTCATAGTCGTCTCTCATGGATGGTTTTTTTTTATGGGAAAGAGATTCGATAGATTATGCTTGAAGAGAAAACTTATTGCAACAAGAAGTTCTCATGCTCGAAAGGTCTTTGTCAGATAAACACCATTGGAGATGGGGGTGTTCATGGTTTGGTTTGGTTTATAGGAAATTTTTAAGAAACCAAATCAAATTAAATTCGGACTCAACCCGAACCAAATCAAACTGAAGTCCCTTGAAACCAATCAAATCAAACTGAATTAAATTCGGTTTGGTTCGGTTTAACTTGAATAAATGGGTCTTTAGATTTTTTTTAGTCTTAAATAAGATTTTAATCACTTATTTTCTAATAAATTATTATTAAATAATATTTGAAATGAAGTATTAAATGTTGATGATCATATTAACTTTTATAATATGTATTTTTACGTAATATATAAAAAAAATTTGATAGATATATACCAATTAAATTTATTATTATAATTCGGTTTAATCGGTTGGTTTCTAGAGTTTAGAAACCGAATCAAACCGAATTTTCTTTTTCGATTTGGTTTGAAATCAAATAAAAATTTTTCTATGTTCAAATCGAATCAAACTAAATTTTGATTTTTCGATTTGAACCAAATAGTGAACACTCCTAATTGGAGATGTATGTGAGAAAAATGTGGAGAACTGTGCAAGTATTCTGATGCAACTGGGTGAATCATACTTGAAATTATCCAAACCAATGCATGAATGTAACCGCATAGAGTGCACAAGGGTGCATGAAAAATCTATAGAATCGTATAGTATGGGTCCTCTCAGGGTTCACATCTATAGATGCTGTTGGAGAGATGTGTGAAGTGTGCATGTTTTGCCCCTCATCCGTATGGGTGGAAGAGAGGGGATGGCAAATGATTAGTCCCATTACAGGGGAGTCCGGATCCTTTCAGTACATGAGAAGATCAGACTCTAGCAATCACCAATGAGGTGAGAGAGTAGGGTGGAATTTTGTAAAAAAAAAGAAGAAATTTCTAATTTTTTTTTCATATTTTGATTTGGATTTTTTTTTGTAAAATTTCATCCAACTCTCTCACTCCATTGATGACTGTTGGAGTCTAGTCCTCTTATGTACTGGAAGGATCCGGACACTTTACAAGGGGATCATGAGTAATCTCTGCATTAAGTATACACTTCCAGTGCATTTTCAGCCTTCTTATTGGGTGGACATAATATGTTGAGAGCACATTGGCCAAAGAAGGATGCTCAAGTATACTAAAATTGTATTAAAAAATTATAATATTTTCTCGATAACTATTCTTCCATTGAATAGTGCACAGGGTAGTGATAAAATTTTTAAGACATCGAGGTGATATCGAGGCAACAATTAGGTGAACTCTTGGGGTCGTTTGGTATTAAAATAGATCGAAGATAAATTGAAGATATGTTTAAAATTTTAAAGATATATTCACTCTATTCCGATCTATCTATCTCGATACCAAACATGACCTTAACGTGAAAATATTTTATCTTCAATATTCTCAGTTAATACACAAATCAATCACATAAAGTTTGTGTTTGCTACATCATCTTTTACTGCACATTTTAATTATTCAAACAAGCATTAGTGGTGGACCATGCATGTTATTGTCTGGAGAAAATTTACCACAATGCATGTAAACAAAACGAAAAGACCATATATGATTTTCCATCAAACCAGTGAAAATTGCACTGCAGAGTTGTATGGTATCATAAACTAAACTACGACCCAGTGGCCCATTACCATGGATCCGAACCGAGGTTCGGAGCTGGTTTAATTCTTGTTGCCACAGATATGCAAAATAGTCTCACTTAAATGGACCAGTGAAAGGCCCTCATGGTTGGCCCAACAATAGTTCGGTGGCAAGTCCAGCACACAGGTCGGCCCAGGATAGCCCACAAGAGCTAGGAACCAGCCCCGTTTCGAGCCGAGAATCTCGACGAACAGCCCAGATCATGGCCTCTACCTAAATCGAGAGGTCAATCTTGCTGTTTTCGGACGGATCAGCGTGCGGCCGAGGATGGATTTGGGAACCACCACTGCAGATCTCGACTTAGTAATCGTCTAAGAGAGAAATGCGAAGGTTAATCTCATATCAGAAGTTTCAAATTTCTACCTCCTTCCCCTCAACCTATAAATGTAGTAGAACTATATGTATAGATAAAAGGGACAAGAAGGTTTCACGTCACAGCTCGGCAAAGTTCCATGATCACCACTTCTCTCTCTCTCTCTCTCTCTCCCTTCCTTTGCTTCCTATCTTACATTGATCTCTAATTTGATCATCGAAAAATCGCATCTATCCAGACTTGATTTCTTACATATCCAACCGCATTACCACTCGAGTTTCTAACCTACGACCCCCAAGGTGAACTCGCCTTGATCCTAGGCAACGTTTGAGAAGGCTTTTGGAAAAAAATCAAAAGCGTTAAAATCGCTTTCATCGGGCCTCTCAAAGCCCTCGTCGGCCGTGCCGGCGAGGCGAATGTGGCGACTCTTGTTTAAAGGTAATAGTAAAACTCACCTTCATCGCTACACACTAGGGCTGTCAATAGGCCGGGCTAGCCCGACAGGTTCACGGACTTGGCCCGATTTTGAGTCGGGCTGCAAGACTATTATCGGCCTAGGGTTTTTAGTAGGGCCTAGAAACCCAGCCCGATTAGGCCCATGGGCCGGGCTCGGGTTTTGAGTTCAGCCCAATGAGCCGGTCCGACCCGTTCTTTTTTTTTCTTTTCAAGTCTTAAAATTTACTTAGTTAAAATTATATTATTTTACTTATTTAAAATTATATGGATGTGTCCATATATATGTAGTTCGATCATGGATTGAACGATCTGAAGAACGAAGATCGTACGTACAGATCTTATTGGGTTTCTAAATGTTGAAACTTTTCAAACTTTCCAAAAACGTCCACTTTCCAAAACAATGGATAATTTCGCGGAGGGGTAATACCGTAAATTCAACCAGAGGCGGAAAAAAGACCACAATACCCTCCCCAGCACATATGTAGATGTTTATATTATATGCATATCATTAAAACACATCTTAAATGTGCATGAGGAGTGGCGTGGCTCAACTGGGCTACATTTTAATAATTTTAATAATTTGGTTTAAATCTTTATCTGCATGTCATATTTAAAATATTTTTTTGGTATTTACAAAAATAATATAATACAAAAAAAATGACAATGAATCAAGATTAGTCGTGTTACACCATATTAATGTAGCACGATCGAATCTTATCGTATCACATATTCTTGGGAGATGGAATGAGAGAAAGATGGAAGATACATGGAGTGGGATGTTCGTAGAGAGAGAGAGACGCGCGCACAGAGATCAGAGCATATTATATTGACACGTTTCGATCCGTAATACATATATATATATAAATTCGAGATAATTGGATCTCCGATATAATAAATCTTGCTTTGATTACATCTTATTTATGTTTTTAACAATTATGCTATATAAAAGAGCTATTTTTGTTAATCTTAATTTTTTTTTGACCAATTTAGAAATGGAAAAAAAAAGAAGAAATTTGAAGTTGCTTCTGAACATGAGACGGCAAAATCTCAAATCCTTTTCCTTCTCACTATCAGACATCAGAGTGGACAAAAAAAAATTGTTGGACAAATATGACACTTTTCTTAGACATACGTCATACGCTTCGAGTAGTGGCAACCTGCCGTAATTAACGTAAAACGGGAGGGATCGATCGGACAAGCAAAACTTGCGGGGGCACCGCTGCAATTACTTGGTGTCCGTGGGTTTTCCTGTGGGCGATCGGATACTCCCTGTAGTGCAATTATGATATCCTGTTGCGGCCAGTCGAGAAAAGGCGGGCCTGACAAAATTTCCCCCTTGCCCCTGGAAAGAGAACTAGTACTTGGCACGGTTACCGGGTCCGACGGAACATTTTACAGCAGCATGATATATAATATGGGCAACCCGAGCTTGCTCGTCCTCCTCCTCCTTCTAGGACTCCGGCGAGACGATGGCGAAGGCGGGCGGCAGGGGAGGGGGCAAAGGGCGCCGGAAGAAAGATCGAGATAAGGCGGATCGAGAGAAGCGACGTCCGGCAGGTCACCTTCTCCAAGCGCAGGAAGGGCCTCTTCAAGAAGGCAGCTGAGCTGTGTGTCCTCTGCGGCGGGCAGGCCGCCGCAGTCGTCTTCTCCCCCGGGGGCAAGCCCTACGTCTTCGGCCACCCCTCCGCCGACGCAGTCCTCGACCGCTTCTTGGGACTCGGGGCGGCGGCGGCGAGCTCTGCTGCTGCTGCTGCCACGTCCCCTCCGCCGGCGACGGGGACCGGCGTGTGTGAGCAGAGGCGGGGAGGAGGGGAGAGGGGGCCCCTGTTGGGAGGCGCCCATCGAGGGCCTCGGGCTGCACGAGCTCTCCCGGCTGCACTCGGCCACCGAGGATTTGAAGCGCGCGGTGTCGGCCAGGAGGGTGGCCGCCGGAGGGGACGCGCAGGAGGCGGCGGCGGCGGCTTCTCCCGTCAACCTGAGTCTGCAGCTGTACTGCCCGCAGCCTTCTCCGGCTCTGGGGACCGCCGCCGTCACGGCGGAGCTTCCCGGCCGGCAGGAGGAGCTGGCTGTAGTCCCCGTCGTCTTGCCATGGCTGTCTCTTCCACAGGTTCTCTTGGCGAAGCATCTCGCGGCGAAACGAAGAGCTCTCCTTGACCAGTAGGACATGGCCACGTTCCCTAGTGGGCCTCGTGGCTCTTCGTGATTGGTTGTTATGCTCTTAGTCGACTTTTCTATGTCAGATGGTTAAAATTTTTAAATAAGTTTGATGTTGTGTTTAATAAGCATCATAGAATAGGAGAAAGTCTTTCTGCACTTTCTGCAAGTGTAAAAAGTGCAGAAAGATCCCATGTGATAGGGGTCACATGGGATGTCACATGAGTTCTATCTCATGTGGCATCAAAAAATAGATGCCACATAAGATAGAGTCCATGTGACCTGCACTTTCTGCCAAAGTGCAGTAAGTCTTTCTCTAAATTAGAGTTGCCATTTTCAAGGACATTGCACAATTGGACTCCCTCGCAAGTGGGTTTTCGTTCTAACAAGGGGCAGCAGCTATGCCCCCCAAAAAAAACCTCAAAAATTTTGGAAGCCAAATAGCTCATAGCAAAAAAAAAGAAAAAAATCTAATAACAAATAAATTTATGAAGCATAATGTAAGAATATTTAGTATTATGTTGAATGGTTCGAAGCGGGTTTAATTCTTGTTGCCACAGATATGCAAAATAGTCTCACTTAAATGGACACAAGTGAAAAGGCCCTCATGGTCGGCCCAACTAGGCCCAACAATAGTTTGGTGGCAAGCCCAGCACACAGGTCGGCCCAGGATAGCCCACAAGAGCCAGGAACCAGCCCCGTTTCGAGTCGAGAATCTCGACGAACAGCCCAGATCATGACCTCTACCTAAATCGAGAGGTCAATCTTGCAGTTCTCGGGGGGATCAGTGTGCGGCCGAGGATGGATTTGGGAACCACCACTGCAGATCTCGACTTAGTAATCGTCTAAGAGAGAAATTCGAAGGTTAATCTCATATCAGAAGTTTCAAATTTCTACCTCCTTCCTCTCAACTTATAAAAGTAGTAGAACTACATACACAGATAAAAGGGACAAAAAGGGTTCACGTCACAGCTCGACACAAGTTCCATGATCACCCACTTCTCTCTCTCTCTCCCCCTTCCTTTGCTTCCTATATTACATCGATCTCTAACTTGATCGTCGAAAAATCGCCTCTATTCGGAGTTGATTTCTTACTTGTCCAACTGCATACCACCCGAGTCTCTAACCTCCGACACTCGAGGTCAACTCGTCTCGATTCTAGGCAACGTTTGAGAATGACTTTTGGAAAAATCAAAAGCAATAAAATCACTTTCACCGGGCCTCTCAAGACCCGTGCGGCTTTCCCGTCACGTTAGCCTTGTCGCCCTCGTCGGTGAGGCGAATGTGGTGACTATTATTTAAAAACAATAATAAAACTCGTCTTCATCGCTAGTCACAACTCGCCCACAACAGCATCATTGCTCGTGTCACTTTAGACAAAATGGCCTCCGACCCACTTCGGTGAAAGTGACGAGAAAAAATATTTTCTCTCTATCTTTCTCTACCTCCCCAAAATCGGAAATGCACGAAAGTCTAAACACAAAAAAAAAAAAAACGCTTAGTTCTACTTGTGATCTATCAGAGTTTGCAGGGCCAAAATTAGCCAAGACGTGTTCTCAAACGGTGCCCTAGACTCGGAACCGACCTCATCACACGAAAAATATTAATCAAGTTCACATAATTTAGTCACATTGAGATCACATTGAGGTAGAGGGTCATATTGTGGGGGTTTGGGTTGCAGGGCAAGTATGATTTCTTCAAATTTTTTGTTTTCTAAATTTTTTGTCTTGTTATTAGGATCTACCCGACGGTGGATGAGGTCATATATATGTAGTACGATCATGGATCGAACGATCTGAAGAACGAAGATCGTACGTACAGATCTTATTGGGTTTCTAAAATGTTGAAACTTTCCAACTTTCCAAAAACGTCCACTTTCCAAAACAATGGCGGGTCACGATACAACATGCATGATATAATATGAGCAACCCGAGCCTTGGTCCTCTAACTCCTTCCTTCTTCTTCTTCTAGGCCTCCGGCGAGACGATGGCGAAGGCCGGCGGCAGGGGAGGGGGCGAAGGGCGCCGGAAGATCGAGATAAGGCGATCGAGAGCAGCGACGTCCGCAGGTCACCTTCTCCAAGCGCAGGAACGGTCTCTTCAAGAAGGCAGCTGAGCTGTGTGTCCTCTGCGGCGCGCGCAGGCCGCCGCAGTCGTCTTCTCCCCCGGGGGCAAGCCCTACGTCTTCGGCCACCCCGCCGCGCGCGGTCCTCGACCGCTTCCTGGACTCGGGGCGCGGCGGCGGCGAGCTCTGCTGCTACTGCTGCTGCTGCTGCTGCCACGTCCCCGCCGCCGGCGACGGGGACCGGCGGTGTGAGCAGAGGCGGGGAGGAGGGGCGAGGGGGCCCCTGGTGGGAGGCGCCCATCGAGGGCCTCGGGCTGGACGAGCTCGCCCGGCTGCACTCGGCCACCGGGGATTTGAAGCGCGCGGTGTCGGCCAGGAGGGTGGCGGCCGGAGGGGACGCGCAGGAGGCGCCGGCTTCTTCTGTCAACCTGAGCCTGCAGCTGTACTGCCTGCAGCCTTCTCCGGCTCTGGGGACCGCCGCCGTCACGGCGGAGCTTCTCGGCCGGCAGGAGGAGCTGGCTGTAGTCCCCTTCGTCTTGCCAAGGCTGTCTCCTCCACAGGTCTGAGTCGTTCTCTTGGCGAAGCATCTCGCGGCGGAACGAAGAGCTCGCCTGGACCAGTAGGACACGGCCACGTTCCCAAGTGGCCTCGTGGCTCTTTGTGATTGGTCAGTGCGCCGTTGGAACAGTGTTGTAGAATTTGGGTGCTAAAAAAAACTGTGTTTTTAGTCTACTTTTTTTTTAATGTCAGATGGTTAAAATTTCTGTAAGAGAATTTTTAAATAAAGTTTGATGTTGTGTTTAATAAGCATCTAAGAATTAGGGTTGCCATTTTCAGGGTAAGTAACTTAGGACATTGCACAATCCGACTCCCTCGCAAGTGGGTTTCCGTTCTAACAAGGGGCAGCTATGCCCAAAAAAAAAAAAACTCAGAAATTTTGGAAGCCAAATAGCTCATAGCAAAAATAAATAAATAAATCTAATAACAAATAATTTTATGAAGAATAATGTAAGAATATTTAGTGTTTATGTTGAATTGTAGAAGAATCTTTAAGGAGCATTTAACACTATGATAAGTGGGATTAACTACTACCCTTGCCAACATGTAGCTAACAGTTATTTTTATATTTTGTTTTTTCTATCCATCCAAACGACAATCGAAGGATACAGGCACATAAGATTGCAGTGCCCCTCGGAATACAAAAATACACACACATATATATATATATATATAAAATTAATTAATTAGAAGTCCCTAAATATAATAAAAAATCTTACTATAATATGATTTAACATATACTAATTTAGAGATAACATTTACTGTATGAGTTATAGTTCTATGAGGACTAGAAAATAAATCATATATATATATTATATATATATATATATATGAAAAATACTTGCCACACCACCAATTAAAACTTCATTAAGATTCCATGGAGGTGCTAATCCAAAGAGAGGAGAAGAGATTAGAGGCGTATAGACTCGACTAAAAAATTCATCTATATTATTATAAAAAATACAGTTTTGAGTGCTGCCACGTGATAGTATCAGGATGAATTTTTTCCACTATACTTGCAAATGTAAAAATTGCTAACATAACTTCTCTCATCTCTTTCTTTCCTATTAAAACCTCTATTAAACATCTCACATTTGCTAAAAACTCACATCCTTGCTCAAAACATTTTCCCATTTCACTCTCTTCATCAAAACACTTTCTCTTTATTTCTAAAAAATTAAAAGACATTACATATTTTTGAATAATTCTTTTTATTAAAATTATATATTAATATAAATACTATTAACCTCATATATATTGACTTACAAAATTTATTTATTCAAATCTAATAATTTTCCGTGCGATGACATCGCACAGGTATAGAGCTGGTCTTTACTAAAGAAATCTCAGCATGAAGTAGACGACAAAATAGAAACACAGCACAATCACAATTTTATAATTTGCCAGGCCAGAAATTTTTATTTCTCACATCGATAGGTATTTTCCTTGCCATCAATGTTTATATCTCTAAAGTTGATGCCATGCCCAACATTGTTCAAGAATGGCAGTGTTCTTGTACTCAAAAACAGTGATCGTGCTGTCCCAGACTCCAATGTGGCATAAACAGAGTAGATGTTCTCAATGTTCCCATTTAATCACTTATTTTTCCCCAGTTTTTTTGTTTCCCCAGTTGCTCACACATCATATTATACACTTCAACAATTATGAAAACCAGACAGTTCCACATCAAAACACAATCTTCATTTCCGACAATCTCGGTGAGAATGCTGGCATTACATTAAACCCACTTCCATTCCTCTTTAAACATAACATCTAGGGCAAGATCATGTTCGTCACTGCTGTCCGTGGCACGGACATCTTGTGAAAGGGATAAGAGAAAAATTCGCTCTTGGATATCTTTTTTGTAGTGCTACTTCGCATGGCTTCAATTCTAAATAAGAAATACTTAGTGCAAGTGTACACTTGCACTTGAGTTGCAAGAGAGAGCTCCCATTGGTCCACCTAGGATGGACCAATGGACTCTGATACGTCAGTTGTGAGCCCAACCCAAGTATTTATGAGTTTGCGTGCAACTCAAGGGCAAATGTACACTTGCATTAAGTATTTCTCATTCTAAATAGCCTCACCTTTGATGCAAGACACTATTTTCTGGTCCAATGAGTGGGAAAACATAGATTACTTATTAAACACCCAGTAATAGGATCAACAAAATTGGAACGTAATTAGGCTCACCGTTGACGGAATTATTTCGACTACACAGCTGAAAGAGCTGCATTTCGATATTATTCACCCATCTTCACCACTGAACTTCAAAAGCTCCCCCCCTATGCAGCAACTTTCTTGGCAGTTACTGAGTTGACGATCTTGGCAAACTCTGGACCCTGCAATGGCATGATTAGTCTTAAAATCAGAAGGATTCAAATTTATCATGAGATCCCCGAAGCAAATAATTCATTTGCATCTACCTGCCTACAGAGAGTAATCATCAATGAGCACACATTCTTGGTATTTATTAGTGTTCAAAATGCACCACTAATAAAATCGACCGCTTGAAAAGTCAACTAACTAGAGTGGACTTTGCTCAAGCCACTGATGACAAAACCTAATGCAGCCCATTTCTCCAAGTTGGCTGAGGTCCGGTTATCTCTCTAAGTCAGAAAATTCCACCCCAAACTTCTTGTTGGTGTCAGTCCAAACCCACTGGCCTGAGCCTATGATGTCATGATAATTGATAAATATAAAAGGTGTATAAAGTATAAACCAAACCATGGTTCTTGACTTGGATAATGTTGTTACATCACAATGCCACGTATTTAGTTCTAGATGTTCGTAAAGAACCTGTAGTGGGATTTTCTTCCAAGTTTCAGGTGTGAACTGTGAGTTAACTTGAACGATGAGAAATAATTTAAAGTCAAACTTGGCCTCAAGTTTGGTGCTCAATTAGTGCCAAATATGATTAAGGTTGAATGTGGGGATAATTTGGCTGGCCCACATAGACATGGTTTTGTTGACAAAGGTTACATAGGGTACTAGTCTCGTTCTTTTACTAAATTCATTTACCTTTAAAGAGGCACCTCCAACAAGAAATCCGTCAATATCTTCTTGCTTTGCCAGCTCTTCACAATTGCCCCCATTCACTGAACCTGCAAATGGAGAGTTGAACTTTCAGGAAGGAGAAGTTTGGAAAAAGTTGTATGCATAAAAAAATGACGTATGCAGAAGATATCATGGAGAGAGATTTTACAAGTTCCTGGTTTCTAATAATGCTTAGAAATGCCTGTATATATGTCCTAGCTATAATAGTTATTAGGGAAGTGTCCTGATAGCATTTGTATTAGAAGATAACTCATGCTCTCTAAATATATTGGGCTATTGCCCAGACGTTAATAGAGAGGGATCATTATTTTTTGCTCCATATCTTAAAATGTTACTAGAACCGCCAGTTCCAATGTAGGCACTGAGGTCACAATATCCCCTTATTCCTATTGCTTTGAAATTTTTTCTTCCTCTGCCATGGGTGCTCCCTCTTGTAGTAGAGACTGGGATTCTCCCTTCTTTCTAGAACCTAGTTTCTCCTGCAGCATCCTCTGCTTTTTTCTAAATTTACAAGTCAATCTTTACCGTATTCTTTCCTCTTCTCATCATTGCACCAACCTTGAATCTTGCTCCAGCCTCGACAATTTTTTATCATTTCACAAAGCAAACCCAATCATACAGTCAATCCAGTGTCTTGCCATTTACCATCACTGCCTTCCATCAGCATAGCCATCAGCAGCTACCATCATCCTCCAAAACTTCTGATGGGGCGCGTGAAGCCTGCCAGCTGATAGCAATTGACAGTCATCCGCACCCATTGAAAACCTTCATGGTCTGCAATTTATGGATTCCTTTCCCATCATTTGCCATCAGATGAGGAAGAAACATAAGAGACATTCGATGGTACCAGATCCAGTTTGTATTGGATCTTCAAGTTGAAAGTCTACATGGCCCTCTCTCTCACTAGGCTTCACCAGTTCACCTTAGTTGGTTCATAATAGTTTCCAGGATTTCCTTTTTGGCAGTAAGACCCTCTCTCATAAAGGTTCAAACTGTTCAGTCACCAGTTCACTAACCAGATCTAGCTCTACCCAAGCCAAATCAAATTCTTTCCTTGGAGGAGCGGATAAGCCCTTCTATTTGGTGTCAGTTCAGATACCTTTCAACAGCCAGCACAGCTGGTCTAGGGTCCAGTCAGAGAGACTTCGGATGAACTTCAGTTATTTTGCATGTGCAAAACCATAACAGAATTACCAGCTACTATATGATTGACGTCAATGACTGTATGGGTGAAGTCAGAGAGACTATGGATCAACTTCAGTTATTTTGCATGTGCAAAACCATAATAAAGAAATTATCAGCAACTATATCATTGACATCAATAACTGTATAGGTGAAGTCAGAGAGGCTGTGCATCAACTTAACAAAAAGTTATTCATAACAGTAGCATGCCATCCATTAGTTGGAATGGAATCAAATAGCTTTTAAATAGGCAAAACCATAATAAAAAAGTTATTCAGAGCACAGTATACCTCAGCTGGAAAGGGGACAAAATAGTCTACTAAAAAATCCAATTACAGACTTAAGCGCAAAATGATGGAGGACAGATAATATCACACAGGTTCAGTTCTTTTATAGAACAAACAATAAATATAATTCTGTGGAGAGTGAATATAATCTTTTGAATCAGAGAGGAGAGTTTGCGACTAGAGTTTACTGTCAAATGCATATTTTTCAGAATGAACATACAGTATGATATTCCAGCAATGATAATGACCAAATAATACCAATGAGCCTAGACTAAAACCTTAGTGCAATAAGGTATGCCCTAGAGTTTGTTTAGCATGCATGGGACCCATTTCTTCTGTTGGTGGTAGAAAAGAAGGGAGAAAGCTAGTTCCCAAAGCATGCCCCATCAAGCCCAGCCATTGATAGAAAGTTAGAGGAAATGAAGCTCGATCTCCATAGTTAAACACTTAAAACGTACTAGTCATTTTGGGTCTTGCTAGATAGGATAAGCACCTCATAAAAACAAACAAACATGATAGTTAAAACTGTCCAAAAGGATGATTTTGGATGATTGTTCCCATTGCTGGTTGAAGGGTTTATAACATAACTGAACGAACAGGACTTGAGGCCAATATTGTGTTTGTTAATAGCCTAACATGCTAGGGATCATGCATTTACAGATGCAAATTTACTTTATATCACATGGTAGAAATAAAATTTCCAACTAAAATTGGTAATGCCTGGGAAAAAGATCTTTCTTGGAAATATGACGTACCTCCATATATAATACGTGTGTTAGACGCAACTTCAGCTGAAACGTTCTTCTTCAACCAGTCACGAACAGCAGAGTGTACCTCCTGAGCTTGTTGAGGAGTGGCCACTTTACCTGTGCCAATGGCCCATACGGGCTCATACGCAATAACAATGTTCTCCCAGCTGGGCACAGCATCTATGCAATGAATATAAATCATACATGTTAGCTCCATTCACCAAGAAACCAGAAAGACTACTAACATTGAATCCTTACCAGCAAAAGCTTTCATCTGTAGAAAACAGACATCAAAGGTCTTCCCTGCTTCTCGCTCCTCCAGTAGTTCCCCTATGCATGCAATTACTTTGATGTTCTGGCTCAAAGCATATGCAGCTTTCTTCCCAATGAACTGAGAAGGAAATAAGGGAGATCAAATTTCATTGGTCATGATTAAAGTTTATAGACTGAACAAAATTGTCATTATGTGCACATGTTTTCATCAAGATTCCAATATGTGGCAAGTGAATGGGAGGGTCATAACCTCTTTATGCTGGACATTTTTTAAGGTCTCTGCCAGTGGCAGAACACATTTCAGAAAAATCAGAGAAACTAACCCCATCCATGTCCAAACCCATGTAAAGTATGCAATTCACACAAAAGAACCTGGTACCAACTGAGCCAGGCTCAGTCAGATGTTTATGCTGATTGCCGAAATTGTTGGACTGCATTATACTATTACCTCATCATCTTCACCAATAATATGTCGACGCTCAGAGTGCCCAAGAATAACCCATTCACAGCCAATGTCCTTCAATTGCTCAGCGCTAGACATTGTAAAATGAAAAGTCAGCAACTATGGACTTAAATATTAGAAGACTTGATAAGATATGCATCATGTGAAACTGATAAAACATGTCAACATTTAAGAACATACAACAGAATAGAGAAAAGCATAGAGTACGCCATCAAAAATCCCAGGGACCAGTGATCCTATGTTAAAATTTTGTCAAAAGACCTACAGTAGATGCTAAAATGAATAGGTATTCACTGATTTCCTGCAGGAAGACTAAAAACAAATAGGAACCAAAAGTTTGAAAAAATGATCATGATGAGGAAATATCTCAACTTGACTATTGACATGAAATTTATTTTGAATAGATTGAATAGAGGTGGTCGCTAAGTCATTAACATCATTTGTCTGATTCAGGACATTAATTAGACTGGATCCAGTTTATATAATTGGGCAAAAAAATGAAGAAGTAGGATGAACAAACAATATTGTGACTAAAACATATAGAAATGTGGTTAACATATAACTCAGGGTAGCAAAGGACATAACCTGATCTCTCCTGTGAAAGCTCCACCTTTTCCTATCCAACAATTCTGAGCAGAAATCTCTATTCGGTCAGTCAACAAATTCTTTACTTGGTCAATGTATATGTATGGAGGTGATACAACAACATCTGCAACAATATAGTAAGAGATAAATACAAATTAAAAAAAGAAGTTATAAAATAATTGAGCACATGAACAAAAAAAATTACGAAGCAATTACACAGCCTACTAATATGGGCACAATACTATCCATCTATCTATTTTCCCCCAACCCCTGACATGCCTCTCTGTGAAAGGTGTTCTGTTGATCCTGTCAAAGGCCCAAGATCGAGGCCAAAACCCAGCATTGCTTTGAAAAAAAATTCTCCGCACCTGAAGAGGGAAGGCACCCACCGAATATCTAATGTGGAAGTAAACTCAACACTTCCCTTGGCACCCAACTGGAATGGTTATGGTATAAGCAGCATTATTGAATGGGTGAGGTGGTCCAACAGGTAAACCCACCTCTGCTAAGTACTAGCATACTAAAGTTTCCTGGATTTGGCGGTCAAACAAAAACCTTAAAGGCAATGAGTAGAGAGGGCTCCAATATTATAAGCTCATTTATATTATACTTTTATGATGTCAATGCTTGAAATGCTCTTCATTCTTTTAGATGTGACAAATGTTCGTCTACCTTTTCTATTTTTATCTTTTTTTTATTTCCATGGTTTTTAATACTTTAGCATGTTAAATACTTCTTGATTAGGCCAATCCAGGTTTGTCCTGTATTCCAAGAATTGGCTGCTTCAACCAAGTTAATCCGAGTCAAATCATAATTGGCCTGAACCGATTCTATCACCGATCCATGTTTGCCCTCCACGATTCTCTCACTCTGTCCACCACAAAATTTGCCACTCTATCTGAAATGAGTCTCTTTCCCGAAGATTCTGCTATTCCTTTCCCCCAGAATTGCCCAGATTATGAAGAACTAGCCATCTGCTCTACAGATCTTTCTTGGGCATGCAGCAGATGTCCACACCTTAGCCACACTATTGGGTTTCAACTGAGAATTTGTAAACCCTAGCCTACATCACTGCAAGTAAAGTATCTCTCGCCAGACTGCTTCATCCTTAGAAACATTAAAGAAATAGTCATGCATACATCACAAAATGCAAGTTATGAGTATGTTATTCAATAAAGACAACATTAAGACTATCTTCTAGGGAAGTCCACACTGAGCTCCATTTTATGGAGGGAACAAACTGTGTCCAGAACAAAACATTTCGAAGATAATAAATATTGACAGGGACTTCTTTGGAGTTAAGAAATATTTTTACAATTAAACTCCCATTCCTAGCGACAATAATAGAACTCACCTAGAGCATTTCTCAAATTCTAGCATATGTCAACGCCAGACAAGAGATCATTCACTTGCCTGTTTCATTCTCAGTAACAGTGTGGAAAATACAAGCATTCATACATCATACTGGGTATCCAAATATATGAGACTACTAGCAGGAACATATGTTGACAGGGACTTCTGCAGAGCTATAAGTATTACACACAGGGTTTGGCGTGCCGGATCGGATCGGCCCGATTCTCCCGAATCGGGGCGAATCATGGAAAACCCGATTCTCAATTCCATCGATTCGGTCCGATTCGCCTCATATATATAATATTATTATATCATATTATAATATATATTATACATTATAAATATCATATATATGATATTATATTATATATATATATTATATATATATATTATACCTATGAGGATCGATCCGATTCGGATCGATTGGGGGGAATCGAATAGGATCAAGGAAAATCCGATTCGCCTCCCGATTCCGATCCAGCAAACCTTGATTACACAATGAACATGGTACTTGAGCCTTGGCATTTGACGTTCTTGAAGCTTTCATAAAGAGCATGAGTTAGCAGATGGCCACTGAAAATGGTACCAAACAACATGCTCCTCCTCCTACACCGATTACTAAGACCAATTGGAATTCTCAGATCTGACTGGACACTTAAAAGTTGTTGCCATATTTTTGCCAGTTTGGACTGGCGCATGGGAGCATGGTATAAGAAACCAACCAAGCTGGATTAAAAACAATGGGAGCTAGTCCAGTTTGACTGGCATTAAGTTTGAACTGGCTGCCTAGCTGGTGATGATTGAAAAAAAATTCCTGTCATTTTTTAGTTTTTATAGTATAAGATAATTGCATTTAAGTTAGAGAAATGCTTTTAAAATCGTCAACTCTTAAGACCATCAATTCCCCAAGTCCAAATCATTCTATCTACAAACTCCATTTCTGCTGATGCCAGCTGGTGAACAGGTGAAGAAGAAGAGAGGAGAAGAGTGGCCGAGGTCCAAGGAGGCAAGGCGTCCACTACTGCACTTGTCATTCATCTCCTCCAGTGCCCACCTCTGTTCTCCACCTGCTGCAATCACCGTCTCCAACTCCCCATCGCATCTACCTAAACCCGCCTCTGCTACAAGTCCACTGCAGCCGATGATGCCCTGGTGTATGCATTGCTGGTTACATTGCCACATGCTGGAGGAGGTAATCCTTTGTCACCCAGCCGGCCAGTCCAGTTTTTTTTTTTCTTCCTGTTCTCTGCTTCCTCTTTTTTTTCATGATATTATCTCATTCCTCTTTCCTCCTTTTCCTTCCACACAAACAACTGGCAAGAACTGGTTGGAGGTGAGTGGTTCTGTCTCCAATGATCAGTCTTCAGAGAAACCTATTACCATTCCATTCTTCTGAACCATGAATCAGAATCACACGGTATGAATTAGATAGAAGTTAGAATCACATTTTGAAAGGACATCGGCTGCAGTGCGGGTGCATCATAAAACAATTCACAACAGAATACAAGCTCAAGTCCTCAATGATGCCTTTTTCTACAGCAAAGAACATCCATATAACAGGATATCATAGAAGAATTATAAGCAGAGGCACACAGATGACAAAAATGCTATTAGCTTACCAACATCCGGTTCAATCTTGGCATCATTCAGGTCAGAAATGAGTTTGCTGATGGAGTCTTTTGTACCATTCTGTTAAGAAACAGCACAATGAAACCAAGAGTGTTAATAGTCAGGTAAGACCCATATAAGAAGAAAATTTGAAAGAATGTCGGACATGAAAGTATAGCATTAAAAAGAGCATAAAAGCACAATGTCTCAATAGGCTGAGATCATTCCATGAACAGGTAGAAATTACCAACCTCATTCCAGAATCTACTGACACAGTGAAACAGAATACCTCATAATTAAAACAGCAAATCTTGTTGGAATAATGCAACCAGAAGAAAGAAAAAGCAATTCACAAACAGCAGTGCATGGTAGATTTGTGACCATGTAATAAAAGTGAAAACATTGATGAAAGAATAGGGACAATAATGTGCCTATAATAGTGAAGCCCACTCCACACATAGCCTTAAGGTGTTGAGTTGGATTGTTCAATCTAATAAAACTCTAACATGGTGTCAGAGCTCATGGCATTATCCAGGCTGGGCACCCTAAGTTTATCATGAACTACGTGATAGATCCTAAGATCAGACTGCACGTGAGGGGGTGTAAGAATAGTCCCACATTGGAAAAGGTCAAAAACATTAATGTGCTTATAGTAATGAAGCCCTCTCCACTCATAGCCTTGGGTTTTGGTCCAGATGGACCAATCTAATAGAACTCTAAAAATTAAGAACACAGTATATACCACAATGCTTGAAGCCTTGAAAGAATCAAAGATAATCATGGGAATTGTCATGTGCTCCAGTTATATGTAAATGAATAAGAAATCCAAAGAAGCTGAAAAAGAATGGATTGAAATCCATAGCACGCTGTTGAACCTATAGTCAACTAAGTCCTTCAGCTTATGTGCAGTCACACCAGGACAGAAGTTTGAACTAATCAAATTCTGAGATCATTTAGGCCTTTAGGGATTCTTCTTGCTTTCCTTATTCTAGCACATTCTTGAAACGACTAATCTGAGGCAGGCAAAGCAACACAGAGAATGTACACTACCAAAATCATGCACATTGAGTTACATGGTAGTTTGGGAGAAGATCACATGGTTGCTGTCCTTGAACAAAAATGACAATGCCATCTGCACAAGAAGACCTGCCGACACATTCAATATTACCTAAATCATTATTTGGCAGAACATCTGCTAATGTCTTCTTAGATGTGAATCATTTGATACCTGTATAATATGATCCATATAGAAAGAAATACGTATATAGACGTGACGAAAGGAGAAAATTATATTGAGCTGTCCTTGACTCGAAAAATACATTCTATTAGAAAACTCTGGTTCTTACAAGGAGAAAAGTAGAAACACGTAAACATGGGGGATGACTATCCACGATTAGCCCAGTCACTGAGCTTATTTAAGTGCTCGACAAGTTTGAGCTCAGTTCGTTTAGCTTAAGAGCTCAACACATTAGAGAATGTTGAACCTTTCAGCCTGGGTTTTTTAGTCTCCTTCCATGCCACAACGTTGGTTTTGGGACTCATAACTATCTCAAGCATTGAGTTGCCAGCTCTATTCGGTAGCATGCCATCATCATAGCACCATTTTCCGCCCTTTTCACTCCTGGTAGCTCTCCTGTGTTGACCCTCGAGAATTTTGACCATATGCAAGATGATCTTTTTTGTTTGTGACTAAAATGATTTTTTTAAGGTGACTAAAATGATGTTTATAATGTTATTTTAAACAATTGAAGCATGAACAATGAGATCCACTGCAAGCTTAAATGAGGTGACTAATTGGTGTTTAAAATTGAAGATCTGTTTAAATTCATCTTTCTTAGTTAAACAAATGGAGTATAGGATTAGACGACCCGCCTCAAGCTACCAGTTGAGTGTGTACCAGCTCACTTACTCCCCCCACCCTTCTAGAATGCAGCCATGAAGTTGTGTACAACATATATATGTGTCTGTTTCACATATGTGAAATATCAAATGTCAACCCCAGGAAATACAGAAAAACATGAAAATGACAATAGGAATACTGTTTCATGAGTTAACATTATCTTTACAATCATGGAAGGTTCCAACCAAGGTTCAAAAACCCGGGGATCGGGATCGGATCGGTCGGCCCAAAACCGATCCGACCCGGCGATCCCGACCCCGGCTCGGCCGAGCTGGGCCGAGCCCGGCTGAGCCAGGGGTGGGTGGATCGGCCCATTATACAGGTTTATATCTTATACAGGCTGAGTTCAGGCCGAGTCCATTGTGATTTCAGGTCTATTTACCTGAATATCATTTAAGTAAATGTTTCATTTACTTAAGATATTACATGTAAATAAGGAAGTACCCCTATTTGAATCCAATAAAAATATCAAAAAAATCATATCTCTTACTAATAAAAAGTCAACTCTCCCACCGAAGAAGAAAATCGTGATTTCGATGATTTTAGCGAAATGCTAACTTTTTAATCTCTCATAATTTAGCATATCTAAAAATTTGATAATCAAATAAACCATATGGAACACTAAAAATCCAAAGTCCGGTAAAAAAAAATCAAACGTGCATATGACTTCTCCAAGGGAGCCACTCTCCTACTGACAACACTTAGTCTGCTTGAGACCTCTCAGGATTTGGTCAAACTTAAACTATCATCACTCAAAGTCATGAGAATTGTCACTTTCTAATTTCTTTTCAATTAAAAAGTGAAAAATCTCATGAGTTTAGATGATGATAGCTTAGGTTTGACCAAATCCTGAGAGGTCTCAAGCAGACTAAATGCTGTCAGTAGGAGAGTGGCTCCCTTGGAGAAGTCATATGCACGTTTGATTTTTTTACCGGACTTTAGATTTTTAGTGTTCCATATGGTTTATTTGATTTATCAAATTTTAGATAGGTTAAATTATGAGAGATTAGAAAGTTAGCATTTCGCTAAAATCAACGAAATCGCGATTTTCTTCTTCGGTGGAAGAGTTGACTTTTTATTGGTAAGAGATATGATTTTTTGATATTTTTATTGATTCAAATGGGGGGTACTTCCTTATTTACATGTAATATCTTAAGTAAATGATATTCAGGTAAATAAGGCTTGAAATCGCAGTGGACTCAGCCTGAACTCGGCTGGGATTGGCTGACTCAGTCCATGACAAGGTTGAACAGGATCGGCCCGGCTCGGGCCGATCCGAGGCGGATCGGGCCGGGCTCGGCGAGCCGGCCGAACCCAGCCGGTCCGATCCGCGTGCAGGACCGGCTAGGTTACCCCGGCTCGGATCGGGAGGCCCAAAACTGAGCCGACTCAGCCGATCCGATCCCGATCCGGCCGAGTTTTGAACCATGGTTCCAACTAGAAGGCAAATTGTTGATCTAAGAAGATGAAAAATGCATGGCAATTCAATGCACATACATCTTTGAAGATGTTTTGGTTCTGCGGGTCCTTGCCTATAAATACAAGATCTTCATTAGAATTTTAATGAACAAATATGTTATGGTAAAATAGTTCCTAAAAGATGCTACAAATTGGATCCTGACATATGCTATGCTCTGAATGCTGTCCCAACAAGAAGTGTAGCTTCAACATTTATCTACATATAAGATTTTTGTTCATCTGCATGTCCCTTGTCACTATGGAATTTATCCAGGCAACAAGAAAATAACACATTTAACCAAGCATTACCCCTTTTTGAAAAGGAGAAAAACCAAAAGTTTCTTGTTATAAGTGGCTTTCATCGTCAAGGAACCCAAATAATGATCATAAACCATCACAAGGATAATATACATCACTGTACATGAATGCATAAACAGTTTTCAAAAGAGATAGAACCATAAAAACTGAATGATGAATATTTTAGAATGAATGGCATTCTAGTTAAAAATTACTTCCATTTTTATTCTAAAAAATGATGCAATTGTAACACGTTCATAAGGTAGAAACTCTAAAATTAAGCCATTAACAGAAGAAATATAAAATGATGAAGGACTTGCACTTACACATTTCCAGTTGCCTCCAACAAAAAACTGCCATAAAAAAAAAGAATCAAGGTTAGCTGCATGACAATGCAATGCATTAAAGAGCAGGGGTGTCAAAGGGAAGATAAGATTTCCAATCATGCTGGAAAATGAAAGGAGTGAGCTTCAATATCTTACATGAAGCATTATATTATGTTCATCAAAGAAAAAACTCAATAAATTTGTAGCTTCATGAAATGATTGACTGAGTAAAAGCAGATGTCAGTATATCCCTTCAGAGATAGTCAAGGATAGGCAGTTTAATGTCATCAAATGATCCATTTCATTCTACAGGTGTTTCTGCTTGCAATTTGTATCATTTAGTTATACAGGAAGGCAATGACTCATTCAGAACAAGACTTTACAAAAGAAATGCCACCATCTCTAAAAGAGATCCGAACCTATCATTTTGATAAGAAATTATAAACCTTACTGCACACTGTAAAGAGCCTTCTCCATATCAGTTGACCAAGAGAATAAAGAGGCAGACTCCATGCAGGCATATTTCATGGACACTTGAGAATGCAAATGAAAGTCTTTCAGAAGGTGGAGAGGACCAAAAAAGTAATAATACATACCCTTAAGTGCACAAAACCCTTAGCACATTCACTGCCTGATTAACATCATAAAGTAATCATTAGGCTCATCAAGTTTTTAGCCCCTATATAGTTGGACTTTGAATTTTCTTTTTGTGTGTGTGGGGGGGGGGTCTGTTTTTGTCTATCTACTCCCAACTCATTTTCAATTATTACCCACCTTAAAAAAAACTCATTTTCATTTTTTTAAGCTTTCGTTCCACCTATCTTTAAACATACTTCATGTTCTAACTATGGTAACTGAGAGGAGAAATAACTATTTTATGCTCCCACAAGCCAAGGTTAACACTGTGATTAAGTTCAGTACTATAAATTGGCGATGGTAAACCTCAATTTGATCCAATTAGCATAGACACTATCACACTAATACACCCAGATTTTAAAATCAGGCCTCCAAAATAGCTGATTTCCCCTCCATGGGACTTCCATTTGGACCCAGCTTAAAATCCCCTACACTTTCCCATTTTCAGAAACCCTTCTGCCAGGCATTGTGTTTCCAAAGTCCTCTATCTTCTTTTCTTGGGGAAGGGGGGTACGAAAAGAGATTTGCAAGAATCCCGAGGGCCATTAGAAAAATTCCACAGAAATCAACACCATTTTGAGAGAGCCTAGCAGAGGCCAGGTGCGATGTCCGCCAAATCGGTGAAGCCACGTGCAACGCCAGCGACCTTCCTCCCATAAACTGTCTAAAAACAGTAGAAATCAAATGAAGCATCTTTGAATCATTTCTAAACAATTTTACTTCATGTGAGGTTGTCCTTATTTGGTTTAAAGGAAAAAGAGAGTCTAAAGAGGAGGACCCTGTAGGGATTAGAAACATGATCCTGTGGTTGTCGTTGCGGGTGAGTTTGCCCCTTCTCCGATGCCTCCCGAGGATCGGAAGAGATGGACGACTGCCGTGAAAGTACCGGGATTCCTCAAAAGAAGAAAGGCAATTCCCAATGCCTGGGCCCCTGGATGATCCTCTATACATTGGCCAGCCTAAATGGCGTCCAATACTCACGTTCATAAAAGACATCCTTAAGATAGAGGACCACTCTTACCCATAACCCTCAAACCCGCACAATAGAAACCTGAATGGTGGACGGGATCATCATGCCTGCCATCTCTTACAGATCCACTGATCAAGCTTCTCCTTCCCAGAGCTCAAGCAAATCCCGAGATGACAAAAACATTCGATAATTACGCAATAGAAAAAGGAAAGCCACAATACAACAAGAACAGACCATTAAAAAGACCACGCGAGCCCAAGGGCACACTACATTGCGCAGCAAAACCTAAATTCCCAAAACACCGGTGACAACCGGCAAAGCCAAGGGTTCTCTCATTTCCAGCATCAGCTCTATTGACCTTCCCGTCGCTCACCTTACCGGATCCGGCCATGGCGACGACACCGCGGCAGGCCTTCCTCCCGGGGGCCGAGGAGACGCGGAGCTGCGTGCTCACATGGTGGAAGAGGGAGTCGGAAGAGAAAGAGCTCTGCTCGAGCCTGAGGCCAACGCGGCGCAGCCCCGCGAACTGCGGGCACGCCAGCTGGGAAGCCAGAGACGTAGATGCCGCCGCCGCCGCCGCCATTCCTCTCCCTCGCTCAGCTCCGCTTCCTCCGCCGCCTCCCCACCCTTCGACGATTACCCGATAACGGAGAAGGTGGTGGGGGACGAAACGAGACCAGAAAATTTGTATCCGCTGTTGGTGGCCGGGCCCCTCGCCGCCACCTACTCCACTATTTTCCTCAACTAATGGAAAAAAGGAAAACTAAGTAAATAAGGCATTAGGGGCTTAGATGAAAAAAGGTGTCTAGATAAGACACGGCCGCCTCGTTTCTCGCCACGTGGCCGATCGTTAGGACAAACGTCTTTGTCTTTCTTTGGCATAATTGTAAAAATGACCCTTTTAGACATATAATTATGAAAGTGTTATTTCTTATGCATTCTTAAAAGACCTTGGGTAGGATAGCAGATAGCTCCCGGACATTTAAATTAATTTGTGACGCCCCTCCTTGTTAACATATTATAGCCATAATATCCACATGTTTAGGTTGAGTAAGAATCTCTTCAAATAAAATAAAATAAAATAAAAACCGTATGGACTGTAGCTAGCTATGATTTGTTTGAGAAAATATTTGATGTGAATTATTTGTCTAATAATTTTATTAATTGGAGAAGATAGAGAAAACAATATTTGACGTGACTCTGGCCCTTAGTCAATAAAATTATTTGGTAAAACAATCAACCTACTTAGATCTTGTTACCAATTTGGTCTGATAATAAGTAGTTCTCAATTGCTTAGGAGAAAAGTTTATTACATTTTAAGTGTAATATGATTAGGTAATAATTTATGTGACATCTCTCAAATGAAGAGTGATAAAATGACAATTCAATTGTTGGATGCCACGTAGACTTGTTGTCTAGTCATATTGTACTTAAAGTGTAATGTGAAAGTGCAATAAACTTTTTTTTTTTACTTAAATAGGTGGCAATAATAACTTCGATGGTGGAGATCGGTGGCCCTTTAGCGCCGCAAGTTGACGACTACAAACTACGTCACAAATTGAGGGGAGGGCGGAGCGGAGAGGTGCCATATCATATCATGACGTGGTATCCAGTGTGTGGGGCTTCCACTTGAGCAAGTAGTACCAATCAAAGTGAATAATAAATATTTTTCTCACAGCATAAGATATTTAGATAAATGTTTAGTGCTCTTTTACGAGGGAAAAAAAATTGATGTTGATTATTTGATTAGTAATTTACTGGTTAAAAATCTTGGAAGATGTTTCTCTCTCTTTCTCTTTCACCCAATAACATATATTGTTAAACAATTCATATCAATTTTTGACCCTCTTTGAAAAATATTAAATTTCCTCTAAGATTTATGATTAGTCATGGTTAGGCAACTACGGACGATCTTCTCACCAACTTTATCTTCACTAATATACAGTAAACAAAAACTCTCATTTATGGTTGGTACCTTTAATTTTAATTGAGTAAATTAATTAATAATTTGACTATAATAGAGAAATTTTTTTACTGTAAACAATTAACTTATACTGTAATAAACATATAATATTTACTGTAACCAATTACGATTATATTATGGACTAAAAATAAATCAAATATATGATAAAAACTTTTAATTATTTACCCATTTTAATTTAAAATTAGTCTCGAAATATCTTTCACCACATTTAATGATGTAAATATTAGTAGAGGGAGAGGAGCGCGGACTGCTCCTGCAACTACCAGATTAGGTAAGACGAGTACGAGGGTGACGTAATCTATAGCCATAAATAAGCCAATCTGTCGACACACGGGTCGAAGCACCCTTTAAGGTTGCTTGCAAGTGTGACATCATGCATACGTCAGTCACCAATTGCGGCTCCACGAAGTAGGACGGCGTTTGCGTCTAGATATGTCAGATAGATTTGCGCCCGGACCGAACCCGATATTATTTGCCGGATTCGGGAAGATGAGAACGTACGTTGTCAGATTTTGGATCCGATTCCCATTTGTTCTTCCGGATGGACTTAGATTTTTTTTTAATTTTAATCTAATATTATTATCCAAGTTTCAAGCCCAAATTTAAAAAATATATCGATCATTAATTTTATGCGAAGATTTTTAAGTTAGTAAATGAATATAGTCACTAGTCAAACCCAAATTTCACGGATCCGTATGGTTTACTAAAATAGTCCATGTCGATTTTGACATTTTTTCCCTCCCCACCTAATTTTTAAAAATGGAAATCGATCTAATAATACACTTTCTTGGCACTAAATTCTAACTAATAAAAATGTGCCACAATATTAATTGTCAGTGGAACGGCGTGAACATTTCAAATAGAGAAAGTGCAGTCCATACAGTCAGTCTTACACGATAGTCTATGGTGTCCAACGAGATACCACACGGGTTGTCACGTGAGTTAACAGAGACAGAGTAATGGGCAACAACGATAATCGTTGACGATTGACGGTGGGATCTATAGTTATTATTTTAGAATTTAAATTTATATTTTAAAATTTAAATTATCATTAAATTTTTAATCAAGTTTTAATCATAAGAATATTATTTTGAAGTTTAAAATTTATATTTTGACATTTAAAATTTATATTTTAAAAATTAAAATTTATATTTTAGAGTTCAATCATCGATCACTGTTGGTTGCGATCATGGTTGTCAACCGATCACTAGTCGCTCACCGTTGTCGCATGTTATTACTGTCGCTCCCCCTTCTTAGCAACCCGTGTGAAGTCAACGGTCGGTTACCACCCATCCCTGCTGCCTGTTGTCCTCCACTCCCACTACTCTCATTGCCTGATGATCCGTGTGACATCTAACTTGACGTCACATAAATTACTGTGTCACCGCAAATGAATTTGGACAAATACTTTAAACTTTTCTCCTTGGAGCCTGGAGCATCAGAAATTGTGTCGAGAAATTGAGTTATTAAACTTTGTTTAAGAAAAGATAAGCTTGTGGATAGCTTTTCTCCGATAGTCTATGCTAAAATGATCACCTAAAACCGGCGAGTTTACCCCAAAAAAAGTGATGATAAAATATGCAAATGTGTTGTCCCCCCCGGTAGATATGGGGACAAGTATTTGAACATAAAATTTAAAGTGTAGATTAGAGAGCCTTACCGTTGAGCCACTTTTTGTGTGCACAAAAATAATTAAACTCTACTTTATTTTTTTTTATTTTTTTATTTCTTCACCTCTAAATGTATACTCATCTATTCCCTCGGATTGATCCATCCCCATCCAAAATCTACCTCCATGATACCTTCGCATTTTATTTCCCCTTGTTGAGCATGGTTTAAAGAGGTGAGGGCAGGGTTCTTTAGTATGAATATTACCTAGTTATATTAAGGGAAGAATAGTTGATAAATAGAGAAAGTAGATTGCGAACAGTCGAAGAAGAGACGGATGGATGGTGTACCCAATATTTTGATATGGTATGTGATCTGTCTGAGATGATTTAGATTGTCAGAGTATGTTTGGTATTAAGATAGATCGAGAATAAAATGAGAATATTTTTAAAAATTTAAATATATCTTTAAAATTTGAAGATATCTTCATTCTATCTCTGATTTATTTTAATATCAAACATACTCTCAAAAATAAATAGAGTTAGATCATACTATAAAATCAAATAGAGTGGAAGTAGAGTGAAGAAACTAGAGACACAGTGTCGTCCAGATGTTAGACTTGGATCTTTTGAAAAAAAAAATTTAGGTTATGCACATAGAACAAGAACATATGAGAGGACCAAGTCAATTGAGATAGTTAATAGGGGAATTGCGTACATACTTTTGGAACACATGTCATTCATAGTTGAGAAATATTTAGTGTATTTTTTTATTGCACTTAAGTGTAATATGACTAGGTACTAAGTCTATGTGACATCTTTCACATGGAGAGTGATAAAGTGACAACCTAATTATTAGGTGCCACATGGGCCTAGTTATATTGCATTTAAGTACAATAAGAAAATACACAAAACTTTCTCTTCATAGTTATATCCCAAAATTTAAATATTAAATTTCATATACTTGAAATTGGAAAAGTCATCACATATATCTTACTGTTTCATTCCATATATTTAACTGAAATGTTGAGCTAAAGAAGGTAAAATGACTAAATTATCATCTATCTCTCTTTTCTCCCATCAGCTCTTCACCTTTCTCCCCTCTGACACCCGAAGACCTATAGTTCATAGCGAAATATTTATCAAATTTTAATGACTAATTAATTATAGGGACATAATTGATGATTTTCCCCCAATTTTAGGGATATGAAATCTAATATATAATTTTTGAGATATAATTACAAATACGATGTATTCTAAGGGATGTATGAAAATATTCCAAATTAATGTTTTGAACTTTGATCAGGTGAAGAACCCAGGGTAATTACATGCAAACATGTCTTATTGATTTGATAATGAAAAGGAGTGGAGGGTCTAATCGAATTCATATTTTTTATATGAAATTAATCCTTGACGCATTAATCATTAGCATCTACGCACTAGATTAATCTTTTATGATGGATTGCGGGATCACACTCTTTAATCTTAATACTGCCTTCCAATAACACAAGTATTTCATATCAAGAAATGCTGGCATCTAGTTCATGTCAATTTGTTTAGAAAGTAAAAAATATTTGATTATTTTAATCGGTGATTGTTTAACTCATATTAAAAAAAATTAAATTTAAGGAGAAAAAGTGAAATCCAAGAGTTTGGGGGGGGGGGGGGTGGGGGGGTTAAGACAACCCACCAAAAAAGAGTGGAGTATCTTACCACACCCTACCCTCTTTAACCTAAAGAATCTCATGTAAGAAACCCACCCACCCACCCCACCAAAAAATCTTGAGAAATACTTTTTGCACGTCCGCCCGGGTAATCGGGCGGACGTGGAAGCACCGCGCGACCGACCTGATTGGTCGGTCGCGCGTGGGCCCCACACCGAGCACGTGGGGCCCACGCGCGGCCGACCAATCAAGTCGGCTGCGCGGTGCTTCCACGTCGGCTTTTTACCCGTGCGGACGGGTAAAAAGTATTTCTCAAAAATCTTACTCATTTCATGTCATTTTTAGCTAAAAAAAGGATAAAGAGGAACGTTATAAGAATTTGAGTAAGAGACATATTAAACATTGGATCCGAGACAATGATATGAGATTTGTCTAAAGTTGGCATGAGATGGTGATATTATCGAGCGTACCAACAAATATTATTAAAACATCAAATCTGAACCAAGATTAATTACAAAATTAGATTACACACAAACTTTTTTTAAAAAATATTGTGACTCTACTATACTGGTACAATACGTATTGTACTAACAAAAACTCAACACGGTTGAATCTCCCGATACGACCAACTTTCTTCCCGATCTTTTTCTAATAACCTTCTGCTCTTGAATGACTAAAAATTGAGTGATTTTTTTAAATAATTTTATTTTTTAAAAAGTATTTACATAAATATATCCAAATCTAATAAATTTACAAATCTATGTCTCCAACTTTCACTGATTCAACGTAACTTATATAATTTCTCTATAGTTTACATTTTTTCTCTACAATTTACACTAATTTAATGTAATTACACATTTTATATATATATAAGTGATACTGAATTAGTATAAGCTACATTAAAATTATGTAAGTCGTAGGTAAGTAGCAGAAAAAATGTGTAAAGTACACTGGATCAGTGTAAGTGAGAGACATTATGATTTGTAAATATGTTAGACATAGATATAATGATGTAAATATTTTTAAAATAAATTATTTAAAAAATCTCAAAAAATATCCGGACACGTCATGTGGTCCGACTTGTACCAATCAGAGGAAGACAACACGTCACTTCAAAACGGTCGACCTCGATTTTTCTTTAAAAAAAAAAAAAAAAAATGAGCCATCAAATGCCCACTTTCTACTCGCTCAGAACTCAGAAGTCAACTCGCCCCTTCGCCGAGTCAGACACTTCCCAGGCTGTCGGAAACGAGTCGCCCAGCGCCGAGCCTCCGCAGCGTGCGAGGAATCACCTCCGGATCGGCGCTTGGGGGGCGATCTCGCCGCTATCTGCGCCATCCATGGCCGCCGGCGTCCTCTTCTCCTGCCTGCTGGCCCTCCTCCTGCTATCCTCCCCGCTCCTCCAAGGTATAATCCGCCGTTCTCCTCCCTTTCGCCTGCTTGTCCTGTGATTTCACTCAGATCCAGCGGAATTCGCTTTCCGCGGTAGATCGGACATGCTCGGACGTTTCATCTCTTTCGCGGGATCTTTTGGAACGGGACGCGGAGCAACATCTCGGAAGTTGGAATAACAAAGATCTGCCGTTTTTTTTCTTTCTTTTATACCCTCGGAATCCCGTGTTGTCTTTCGTGTTTCTGAATTTGATTCAGCGGTAACATAGGTGTAGTAGAAAGGGTTGTAATGTGTGATGCTAGTAGCGTGTCAATGATAGTAAGGCGTTTTTCGCCGATCAGGTGACCTCGTCCTGTTCTGAAGTGCCGTCGAATGTGTGTGCTCACCCCTGTAAGCGTTTGAGTTGTCTCAGGGGTTCCATGGTGGGAATGTCCCGTGAGGAAGGGAATTGAGATGTCATTTAAAGTAAGGTTGTGATATGCTCTGCTGAATTTTGTGTTCTGGTCAGTCTGTGGAAGTTGCAGGGTTCGTTAACCTATTGTTATCAGGTTTTACTTGTTATTTAACTTATCTGAGGAAGATTTCTGTTAAGTTCCAATTAATGGAAAACTGTCATCAGAGCTTTTGTGTTAAACAATTGGTCAGCATTAAAATAAAAGGTAGTTGCATCAACCCCAGTTACTTCATAACATCTTACTTCAGAAGGAGCAGTTTCACAAAGAATGAATCACGTATGACCAAATGTAACCTATGTCAATCTACCAATTCTCACATTGTTTAAGAAATTTGACCGAACATTAGTGGAGCAATGCAGCTAATGACCAAACATTCCCAATATATGAGGATATAAACCATGTTTTAGTGAACTGTAATTCATCTGTTTGCCACTTCTTACATGTATCAGGATTCCTCTTTCTTTTGTATACTAAAAGTAGAAAACATCTGGTTTCACTGTTTTTTTTTTCCATTTGTTTAATAGTTCTCACTTCTCACATCCCCACTGTCCCAGGACTGGAAGTGTCTAATTGTAAACCGTTTTTCTTGTAGCTAATGTAATTATGTTCTGCTATCTCATGATATGAATTAAAGAGTCCTCACTGAGCAGGTAAATCTACACGTTGCTTCATTCTTTTATTTTGTAAATGGTCTCCAGCTGGGACATTTCTTATCCCTAGGCACCTTTAGAGGTTTTATTTCCTCTCCACCTTTTTCCCCTCGAAATAACTAATTGACAGTTCACCTTGGATTAACAACCTGTGTCATTAATAGCCTGTACATTCTCTTTCTCTTAATATATTCACATGGTACTACCCACTTACCCCCGTTCTTTTCACCCTTTTCATTTTATGGGGAAGCTAATGTTGCTTTATTATCTTGATTGGGCAATTTGTATCTGCTGTCAAAATTGGTGGTGCTATCTCGATGTGGTTGTTATTGGGGATCTGTTGCATCAAATTCATTCTTTTCATGTTTTCTGCTTCTTGATTTATTTTGACTTTTGTATAAAGGCTTTTGAGATTTCAAATGCTTTTATTATGCAATATGTTGGTATATTTCTTTAGCAGGTATCATGAATGATCAACTCCCTTTACCAATTACCTTACTTTTGTTCGTACTATTCAGTTGGTAGGTGTCAATTGGATGCCGATGGGGATGTACCTGAAGTGGCGGCTGAAGGAGGTAACCTTGGTATTGTTGGTGATGAGTTTCAAGACGCCGGTGATGGATATATCAGTTCTGCTCCTGGGGTAGATACTACCTGTGTTTTCCCAAAAAATGCTGCTCGCTGTAAGATTATTATATCTAAACTCTAAAATGACCATATGCTTTTAAGTGTCATCATGCATAATTTAGCAACTTCTCTTGACCGTAGTAGTGACTGCTGGGGAAGAGACTGAGCTATTGGTTGGAATGAGTAACGAAGGTACTGCCATTTTCTCTGGCTATTGTGCATCTTTGCCTATAAGCTTGTTCACTTCATCTCCTCTCCACCCTGGTACACAATCTTGTTTGAATAATCTCTTACGCATATAGGAATTGTGACATTTTCCTGCTGACACATTGATACTTGGTTAGCCATTGTTTTCATGTCTTAGGAAACAGGTTATCTATTTATTTCCTCATCCCTGTATGCTACTTGCATATGTAATGTGTTAATAATTCAAAATGCCATTTCTATGATATAAATTTATATTATTTTCATTATGTCATACAGTGTACACATGTTTGTTTTTTGGAGAAGTGGGGCGATGCGACCATTGTATTTATAAAGACAAATGAGATACAAAGTATAACAGCGAAAGCTCATGAACAAAATCTCTGTACAAAGGAAAAAGCCAAAAGGGACAAGGACCCAAAAAGCTTGGCCTATTAGTTTTTTTGAAGAAGTGGATAGTGCCACAGTTGTATTAATGAAGGAAAGGAATGTACAAGTGTGAGCCATGTGAGCCCCAAAAAACCCTTTACAAAAGGAAACTCCACATCAAGCTGATGTGCCCCCCCCCTTAGCTTGGCCTATTATTGGATGCTTTCAGAAACAAAAGACTGCAATCTATCGTCTATATCAGAGCATACAGAGTCATGTTACTAATAAATCAATGCTGTAACATATTGGCTTTTGAATTGACAGGCATTCTATGTTGTTGATACTTGATAGCCAAAACTACTACTAATTAACCTTTTAAGGCTCTGCATCCATGTCTCAGTTCTTAAGACTTATACCTTCTTTGTATTGTTGGATCCATCTTTTCTTATTTCGATGCATATTCTTAGCTTGTGTAATCCTGGGTTTATTGGTCGCATACAATTTTTTGGTCAGTGGAGCCAACATATAAAAATTGGTGGCCTGCTATTTCTCACTTCTCGCATCAATTTTTCCATTCCATCAGATTCTTTAGTGTGGCTGTAAGGTAATAAAATACACTCTTTCCTTTCAGTGTATTGATGACAAATTTTGTGATTTTCTCTCTCTCATATGAACTTCTGTGGTTTATGTAGGTGAAGCAACTTTGAGGGTGCTTGCAATAAGGGCTAGCCTTCATTTTCCCTTTGATCATCATATGCTTATCCAAAATCTCACTGTGCAGGTGGGCCATCTTTAACTGCTCCAAGCAGTAATGAGTTATTTGCATTGTGATTGTACCATTTATTATTGGGATTTTTAATATTACTCCCACAATTATGGGATATTCCAAATGAAATATTGATATTTCCTAATAACCCTTTAAAATCTACTTAAATTTAAAAATAGCACCTTGTCGTTTACTTCTGTTAGAAAGCTTCAAGTTAACTAGTTCATGAAAGGTCAACTTTGCCCTGTAAACACCCCCACCCCCCACAAACCACCATCCTCTGCTTTGCACGCGCAGAGGTCCGGCCTTCTTCCTTGGCTCCGGCACCCCACCCCGGTCTTGGTATGAGAACCAACCCCCCTGCCGGCGCAGAGGTCCTCCCCCTCGGCTCTGGCAGCCCCCTTCTCCTCCAGAAGTCTAGCGCAGTGATCCCCAACAACCCCCCTCCCCCCACCCCCACCTGCTGAGACCCTACCATGGCTGTGATGCCCATTGCGTGGAAAGCAGCAATTTCGGGTATGGGGACCTTTAGGGCCTAGATGGACAGCAATGCTTTCCAAGTGCTCGGCATGGCAAAGCAGGGGACCTTGCCAGAGTTCTTTGGCAGGAGGTCCTGGCACAAGACCCTGCTGCTGGAAATCCTCTTCTGTGGGGGCCGCAGCAATGTTGAGTATGGGGACCTTTATGGCCTAGATGGACAGCAATGCTTTCCAAGTGCTCGGCATGGTCAAGCAGGGGACCTTGCCAGAGTTCTTTGGCAGGAGGTCCTGGCACAAGACCCTGCTGCTGGAAATCCTCTTCTCTGCGTCTGGGGTGGTCCTACTGTTGCTGCTGAGCTTCCAGGACATTGTCTCTGTGCAGAACTTCTTGTACTGAGTTGGCATGGTCGTGGAATTCGTGACGTTTGTGAAGCTGAAGGTAGAGCAGCCCATGGAGCCCCAGTCTTACAAGATACCATGGGAAAGTTTAGCTGCGTCATCCCACTGAGGAAGAAGAAGAAGAAGAGGGAGGAGGAGACTCAGGAGAGGAGAAATTAATAAATTTTTTATACCACCCCATCATATAACATTTTATAACTTTTTACCCAACATATTTTTTACCCAAGTAGATTTTAAGGGGTTATTAGGAAATATCTAAAATTTAGGTGTTATTTGGAATATTGACAGATTTCAGGGGGTAGAGGTAATATATAAAAATTCATTTATTTAATTATCCTTAACAGGATTTTACATTCTCAGCAAGATATATGTAATACTTTTGTCTACTTGATGTAGGTTTGCTGGATCGGCGTTTCGGACCGAATCAGGTTCTCCCTGATTCGGTTCGATTCGCATGGAATCGGATCGGTCCGATTCGCATAGAATGATTATATATATTATATTTATGCATGTATATATATATATGTGTGTGTGTGTGTGTATTACCCATAGGGGAACACAGTTTCCTCTTCATACTTATTTACATTCCATATCATTTAAGTAAATGTTATAATTTGTTGTTTCATTTTTCTTAAGATATTACATGTAAATAAGAAAGTACCCCCCATTTGAATCCAATAAAAATATCAAAAAAATCATATCTCTTACCAATAAAAAGTCAACTCTCCCATCGAAGAAGAAAATCGCAATTTCGGTGATTTTAGCGAAATGTTAACTTTCTAATCTCTCATAATTTGGCCTATCTAAAAATTTGATAATTCAAATAAACTATATGAAACACTAAAAATCCAAAGTCCGGTAAAAAAAGTCAAATGTGCATGTGACTTCTCCAAGGGAGCCGCTCTCCTACTAACTCCCACCGGATGATGTAATAGACTAGTATTTCAATAAATAATTGTTTTTTTTAAATGGTGATGATGCATAAATATGGAAAGTGTAATCAGTTTTTAACGACAAAGTACAATTTAGCCAGAAGTTGGGATAAGGGCTTTGTGATCTACCCTGTATGTTTCGAGATATCAAATCCTAACTACAATGTATGATCCACTTTTCAAAAAAAAAAACTCCTAAAAGGAAGCCTAATTCAATACACCAGCTTCCAAGATAGCAAAATCACCAATAGAATCAATGATGGAATCGCTTCCTTATGTAGCTATAACTTTGTTGCCCAAATAGTCTGCTGAGCAATCTGCTTCTGATTCTCGTAGTAAAAAAAATGTCAAGGCTAGCATGACTCTGGGCTGGGCCCATATTCATACAAGGATGCTGTGGGCTTGTGCTTCTGAAGGAGGTGTGGATTGTAATTATTTCTTGAGGATGGTAACATTTTGCATGGTCTTTCTATAGTGAAGTCATTGTCTGCTGTTGGAAATCTTGGGATCCGTCAGGGCACTGTAGGCTAACTATTATACTACCTCTTTCCATAACACATGTTGCCTTATTTGTATTGATATTGTTTACATCATTTCTATGCAATTAAATTTTTTGCTGCCAGACTATATTAACCACATCTACTGTTACATTTTTCAGGAGTTTTTCAATGCTTCAGTTCCTTCCTCTTCTCAAGCTACATTCCCATACATTTTTGCTGTCAGCAAATATTTGCAGGTTGGGTGCCATGTTTTAGACCATCAACATGCATTTATTCCACTACAACCTGCTCATCTTTGACCTGATAGTTTGGCTACCCTGAACGTTTGATTGAGTTACTAACCAAATTCAGCCCTGATTTTCGTTTGAACAACTATGTCTACAGCCCGGATCTTTTGATCTAGTTGGGACAATTTTCTATGAGGTTGAACAGCATCCATTCATGAGTACATTTTACAATGGCACGATTGAAATGGTGGAGGCAGGAGGCTTATTCAACATCGAATCTGTTTTCCTTGTTACTCTTGGAGTTGCTCTTGTTAGCCTTTCGGTATTGTGGGCTTATGGACAAATACAGAATCTCTCCAAAGTAAGTTCTTTATCAGTGCTTTTATAAACTTTATGATGGATAAGCTGTCTTTTATCATGCTATATATGATGAATGTTTTTGACCCCATTCGGTGGATGATGATAAAAACATGGAATTCACCTTTTTTTTCCCAGATGAGAACTGCAGGTGTATTTAGTTGCCTTTTGCCTCTGATCTTTGTAGTCACACACTTCTCATTTCCTCTTCCTCTCTTAATCTGCCACCGATATTGCGGCACTTTACCGATTTTTGTATCCCTTGTTAGCTGGTGAAGCTGTCCTATCTTTTTGATTGAAACAGTAAGCATGGTTCTTTTCCTTTTCGTCTCTGCACCAGGCTCTTTGCTTTGCCAAAATGATAGTAAATGCTGGCTAGGACTGCCTTTGTGAAAGATGCAAAATCTGGGTGTGTGTAAAATCTGTTGATAACGAGGTCTGCCAAGTACCAACACATAATAAGAATCCAAATGGCAAGAAAAGCAAATTTCAAACTCTTTAAATTGTTTCTGAGAACCAGATGTAAGGTATGCAAGTTTTAGGTTATTTGAAATTGCTACATTAATAACCCTGATAAATGTATTCTGCTTCTTAAAACGATAACATTGTGCACCCTTAGAAAAGTATGATGATATCCTTCTTCATTCATGAGTAAAAGTAAAACACCTCTTATAGTGATGTAGGAAACTTACGTACCCATTAGACAACATAAAAAAGGATACTTTTAGAGGCCTAAAAATGGGGTCTCTAGATATTCCAAGTTGAGAAAAATAAATTGTGTGCTGATAAGAGCGGTCTTCGTGCCTTAACCCAAGAGGTACCTTTTAAAGTGCAAAACCCCACCACCATTCTGGGGGAAATACCTTTTAGGGGCTGCAAAAGTTTTTCTGCTCATCGATGTTGTCTGCGGGAACCCCTGCCCATATCATGCACTCATCTTAGGGGTCTGTGTGTAGTGGCCTAATATGGGTTCTCCAGATAAACCTGCATTGGTTGCTGAGTAAAATGATCATGATATGGCACATGTAGCCGATTCCAAATAATGAGAAAACTTTGACGGAACAAGATTCATGTAGCCGATTCCAAATAATGGGATAAGGCTCTAATGATGATGATATTGGCACATGTAGGCTTTGTTGCCACTGCCCTTAAACAAAATCCTGCCCACACTTTTTGTCCATTTCCTTTTCATTTGGAGGAGCAGATGGTAGTGAATCTTCTTTTCTGCAAATGATTGCTAGTGTGCTAGTGGCATATCTTACCACAACTTGCATTATTTGTTGAGATATACATGCAAGGATGCTTCATATTTCTGTTTCCGTCTTTTAGAAAACAAAGAAGGCACCAAAGGTGGAGATAGGAAGTGGAACAACTGACGCATCTATGGATGAATGGTTACAAGTAAGTCTAAAGTTATTTAATATCAACTAGTTTTATTTTTCCAGATGCATCACCTTCTTAGAAAACTTTACCTGCCCTTAACTTCTCATCTTTCAGTGCACTAATCGAACACATTCCGCTTGCTGTTGCTGCCATTATATCGGCTGTTAAGTTATTAGTTAGATGGTAGCATCTTGGAAGCAGTTTGACTTAGAGAAAATGTTTGCTTTTGTTTCTCAGGGAACAGCATATGCGCAGTCATGGACCAACAAGTCTAAGAAGAAAAAGTAGGCTGCTTTGCTCCCGAAAATGTTGGAAAGTGCAGCAAACTTTTGAGGGGCTCATTTCAGAAGCTACCTCTTAATAACATCGCACCATCTCATTTTAGGTCAATCATTGTTCTACAACAGCAGGAGGTAGCTTCTGACATGAGCCCCCCCCAAAAGGGGCCGAGGTAAACCTGGCCTTCAAGTTGTTATGCACATTTAGCCTGATCTTAGAGCAACAAACAAGAGCCATGTACACTAATTTATGGAGTTTGTTTACAAGGCATACCATCCATACAGGAAACAGATTTTTTTCAATTTAGCATCTCAGGATAATTGATCAATAGAGTTATTGCATCATCATGTATACCTTAGGGGTTTAACAATGAGCTAAGTTAGATTTTGTATGCTCACGGCTTGGCTTGGTAAAAGAATCTAAAGCTCTAGTATGGCTAGAGCTCAGTGGAATTTGTGCTGGACGAGAGCTTACTTAGTAGGCTCGAGCTCAACTCTTTTTTTTTTGATAACGAGGAAATCCCGTCCCGTGTGGCTTTGTGGGCTCAAGGATTGGTGTTCGTGAACTCCAAGATCAGGACTTGGTAGCTCTTACTTTCCGTATACCCGTATTGCCCTTACCCCACTTGACCGAAAAACTCCGGATTTACACACCTCGAGGATTGCATGTAAATCAGATAAACCCCCCCCAAGAATCGAACTCGGGACCTCTTGCTTTTAAGCAAGAGTTTTGACCGATCGACCCAACCGGAGTCCTCTCTTGAGCTCAAGCTCAACTCTAAATGGCGGAAGTTCAACTAAGCTCAAACTTATGTGCATTCAAGGCCCAAATTACTGCAAGGAAGCCCAACCATATATATATAGAGTAGTGCTATGTTGCGGCCGTGCGGCCCGGCTGCACCATAGCATCCCACCGTTGGATCAAGATCCAACATTGGGAAACGTATATAAAAAAAGCGGGCGTTGCGTGCACCTACGGTGCGCGCAGTGCACTCCCCCGTATGGGGTGCAGAGCCGTCGGATGTGCATCCGACGGCTCCTGCTGCAGTGCGGCGGCCGCACCAAAGCCCCCCGCCGCATTGCAGCATATATTATATATATATATATAGAGAGAGAGAGTAATGCTACTCTGCCAGATGGAGATCCAACGGTGGAAAACCAAACAAACTTTGAACACCTTTGTGCGCGCTTGTGGCGTGCACATAGCACGGATCTAATGGATGTGAGCTGGAACGGCCCTGTCGCACCCCATCTTTCCTCTCTATATATGTCTATATATAATATTTTTAATAGTTTTTTAAATATTCTCTCGGAATAGGATCTTCTGCACAATTTTACGATGAAGTTTTCTATTAGACTATCATTCTGCATATATAAATCATTATTCTAGCTCTATTGTTTCCGCTGCAGAGAACAAAATTTGCTTGTACTCTGCCATCCATGTGAAATAAGTTCCTGACCAAGTTTTAACCGTAGGAGGTGTTATCTGAAAGAGAAAGGCTTTCTGCACTTGAGAGTAAGTGCAATCCACGTAGGATTGCATTCATGTGGCGCCTTGTTGGGTGCCACGTGTTTTTTTTTTTTTTTTTTTTTTTGAAATTTAGCTTTTCTATTTTGGAGTCCAATCCTTCTATTTTGGAGCCTAATTTTTTTATTTTAGAGCCTAACTTTCTATTTTGGAGCCTAAAAAATAGTTGGGCTCCAAAACAGAAGGTAAGTTAGGCTCTAAAATAGAAAGTTAGGCTCCAAAATAAAAAAATTGGGCTCCAAATAGAGGGGTTGGGCTCCAAAATAGAAAGACTAATTAAAAAAAAAAAAAACACATGGCGCCCAACAAGACGCCACATGGGCTGCAATCTTACGTGGATTACACTTACTGCACTTTCTCTCAAGTGCAGTAAGTCTTTCTCTATCTGAAAACATCTATATTAGGAACGAGAAAAATTTAGTATACTTGAATTTTACACTTTGTATTTGTATTTCTATTTTTTTATTAGTCATGAAAAAGAAAACACAATATATCCATCCAATGAGAAGCAAAAATGTAAATGCTAATAGGGTGTTTGGTTACAGTTTTTTACTTTTTAAAAAAAAAATTTAAAAAGAGAGAGGACAGACACACAACACTTTGGTAAGTAGTTTTTTTTTAGGGAAGATTTTATCTTATGTAAATCTCTCAAAAAAAAAAAAAATAGTACCAACCTATTTTTATTTTAGAAACACACACTTCTCTCTCTCCCACCCCCGAGGCACCCCCCAACCGGCGCCCCGTGCGGCACCCCCCCCCCCCAGTCGGCGCCCCCTGCACCGCTGCCCCCCCCCCCCCCACCCGCAGCACCCCCTCCCCCCTCCCCGTTGGCACCCCCACTCCAACCGGTGCCCCCCCTGCACCGCCGGCCCCACCCACCCCCACCTGCGCACCCCCCCCCCCCCAGCCGGCGCCCCCTGCACCGCCGCCCCCCCCCCCCCCCACCACCACCACCCGCGGCACCCCCTCCCCCCTCTCCGTCGCACCCCCACCCCAGCCGGCTCCTCCCTTGCGGCACCCCACCCCAGCTGGCCCCCTGCATCGCCGGCCCCCCCCCCACCCTGCGGCACCCCCCCAGCCGCACCCTCTGCACCGCCCCCCCACCCCCCCACCCGCAACACCCCCTCCCCGCCGGCACCCCCCTGCGCCCCCCCCGACACCTCTTCCCCGCCCCCAAACACCTCAACATAAATTTTAAAAATTTTATTATTTTTATCAAACACATAACAACATATTTTTATAATTTAAAATTTAAAATTAAAAGAAACTCAACATCAGTTTTTAGGTAGAAAATATTTTTTTTAAATTACTCCCAAACACCTTATAAGTGTAAAATTTAAGTGCACTAAATTTTTCTCTGTTAGAAAAGCCAAAGTTTTAACTCATACAGAAGAGGATGACATGTTGTTCGCCCCAGTGTTGATGGCTGTAGAGCTCACCTCGATTGTGTTTAAGACGGGTAGAAAGAGTTTCTCCAAACAAAAACCTTAGACACTGCAGGCTCATCTCAGTATGAGAGCCTTTGATGTCTTGAACACTATGGTCCATGTGTTGTATCTACAATCTGACGTCGTTACTTAAAGCCTATAGAAAGATTCAAGAATTTCCTGACCTTTTCCAACTGCTGATGCATGCTGAGAGGAGAGAGAGCTACTACATATAATTATATGCCTTTTGCTACGGTACTACTAAAAATTAATACTTCTGTAGCACACCATAATGTTTCTTTATGGCAATAAGAAATTTTATATGAATGCAAACTAGTAATTAACTATGGGGTCACACTTTTTATCTTGCTTCTATCACGATCTTTACATTGGACAGTGAGAAAAAAAAGTTAATTTAAATTCACTACCCTCAAACAGAGAAATTCACGTGAATAGCAACAAAAAAAGGGTTAAAATGTAGAACGTTGATAACCGAAAGAGTTCTCTCTCATTTATTATCTATGATAATAAAATAAAATATACCTTGATAATTGAGATAAATTATATAGAGGCAAAAAAAAATGTAGTCAGATAAAAGGTGTTGAACTGGGATAACAAAAAAATTATACACTTTGTTAAAGTGAATATGGTGGATGATAGTAGATGTCATCTCACTGTTGCTCCACTATTCAAGACACATGAGAGTCATGCACATGAACTATTTAATGATATATATCTATTAATAAGAATTTGTGCTAATTTACCTTAGATTTATCTTCATCTCTACTCACATAAATGAGTGATAGATAGAGATAACAAAAATGAGGTTGTCAAAGTAAAAATGTGATTAAAAAGAGATAAATTATATCCCGTTATCTATCCTCATTAATTTATCTAATTATCCAAGTAGCCAGTCGCTAATTTGGAAACATGTACATGGCTGCTTCCAAGGAACAAGACTATGTATTATGTATAAGTGTTTGGATTGCAGTCTAAAGGAGATCAATTTATTATTAGAGAAATGAAATGTGATGTGGGTTAACCGCGTTTGACCGTGATTGGTCGGTATCGGGACTCACAGCTCAGACAATGTGACCTATAAATTGTGGGTCCCGACGTCTGACCAATTACGGTAGAACATGACGGTCGAGCGCGACTATTATTGTTCAGATATTAAGGACAAACGAGTTATTATATTTTATATTTTTGTTATTGGAGCATTAATATGCCCAAATCTCTATTACTCCCAACAATAATTGCATATATATTCTTATATTTTTTAATATTCTGTTGTACCCTTTAATTTCATCCTATTTCACATATATATATATATATATATATATATATATTAAGTTTAGAAAAACATCCACATTCCTTTTACCATACTTCATATCACTCTTATTGTTGTTTGATCTCCACTCAAGTAATCTATTCTCTAAATAAGATCACTTACTTAAAAAGAGAGTAACTTTCTACCAATTGAGGGTAGATATCCATCCCCATAATCTTTCCTCACATGTAAGTGGAATCTATATGACCACGTGGTAAAATAGACCACCTACATACGAGGGTAGATATCTCCGTGGCGATGGCCCTATCTATGTGAGAGCACATATCGAATGAGTACTTACTTTCGACAAGTTTTAAATATTTCTTTACTTCAAAATCATATAATGAAATTTTAATTTATATTGTTAAATCCTCTATAAAATACTTACTTCATATCGAGACGTGCGACAAATGTTGAAGTGATGAACACATTTTTGTAAAATTTATTTATATGGAATGATAAAATATGAGAGAATATACGTGAGATCTTATTCTATCTCCTTTTCTTTATGTCATATCCTGTCATTTTACGTGGATCAATTATATAAAAACATATTCACGACAATAACACTTGTTGCACACATATATATCACTTGTCTCCACCCATGGACGAACCATTTATGGGATCAAAATCACATAGCTGCAGTGGCGGAGCCACCTTGATGTCAGTGGAGTCCTGTGACTCCACTAGATGGAAAATCTTTTATTAGTGAGATAAAATTTCACCATTAGTGAGATCAAAAAAAAAAAAAATACGTCTAAGAGTGCACCCATTGAATGAAAATTTTAGATCCGCCATTACATAGCTGCCAAGTTCTAATATTAAAAAAAAATACAAAGTTGAGATAGTATGCTCAATGGTACTATCCCATGACTAACTTCTAAACATTAGATTGAATGATCTCATTTATAAAAAGAGTGTCTGGCAAGAAGGGAAAAAAAGAGGGACTTCAAAATTTCCATTTGCAATTGGGATTGCCATCCCCATCCATGTACAAAACACCATCCTAAATGGAAGGAAAGTTATCAAACTTATCAAACTCCACAAAATCTAATCCCATTCTTGGTTGCTAATTGTGTGGGTGGGGAGGGTTTGGAGAATGTTACAATTAGAGGAAATGACTAGATTGACCCCAACTGAAGAAAGAAAAAAAAAAACCCTAATTGTACTTGTAACTATAACAATTGTGAGATAAGGGCAAACAAGAGAGAGAACACCCCATTGGAATCCCCAACTTTATCATCTGATAAAACTAGCGACTTTAACGCTGGCTCCACCGGCGCCCGCCGCGTTCCTCCTCTGCTGCATCATCTGGATCCTCTTCTTCCTCGCCGCCTTCTGCTCCTGCTGCTGCTGATAGTAGTAGTTACTCTGCTGCTGCTGTTGTTTTTGTGGGTGCTGCTGCTGCTGGGACTCCAAGGCCAAGTCCAAACCAGCGCTGGAGTTGAGGTCCATCACCTTCCCGGGGCGGGAACCGCCCCCGTCGCCTTCCGCCCTCCACGCCTGGGCGTCCGCCCAGCTCCAACCCTGGCTCCCCGGCGCCGCCGCCGCCGACGGGGGCGGGTGGATGGAGAACCCCGGCGCCGCCACATGGTGGAACATGACGTGGTTGTTGTTCACCCAGGGCTGGGGCCAGCTCTGCTGGTATTGCTGCTGCTGCTGCGGCGGCGGCTGGGCTTGCGGATGGACGGGATCCGGGGCTTGTGCGGCCGACGCCGGCCGGACGGGCCCCGCCGGGAGCAGATCCACGCAGTCCCGCGGCCTTTGCTGCTTCCTCTCCTCCAACTGGAGATAAAGCAATAAATACGGAGTGGCGAGGAAGCCGATCAGGTTCCATCAACAGTAGAAACAAAACAATAATAACAAGAAGTAAAAATAGGATCTTGCCGGGGAAGCAGGATAAGATCGCCCAAAAAGGGAAGAACAGAGAAAGAGATCGAATTTATTGCGGTTTACGGCGGTGTAATCGCACAGTAAAGCTCGGCAGTCGCCAATCGGAGGTGACCCAGTTGAGCACGGCCGGGAAGCAAATGTACCTTAATTCGCAGCTCCACCAACTCGGAGTTCCTCGCCCTCAAGGCTTCCAGCCGTTTTCTGATCTCCACGGCTTCCTGAATCGGGGAAATCCCAGAAAGGGGAAGAACAGAACATTGTTAGAGGATCTGTTTCGGAAGAGAATCCAAAGAAGGAGAAAGTTCGCAGAAGCAGCGAGGGGGGAGAGGAGGAGCACGAGGAAGAAGAAGACCCACCTTCTGGAGCTCTGTCCTGGTGCGGCTTAACTGGTCGACTTGTTTGGATAGCTGCAGCAGACAGAGGAAGAAGAACAAAAAGCTGAGAATTTTAACATGGAGAGAGAGAGAGAGAGAGAGAGGGAGAGAGAGAGAGAGGTTATCTTATCCTTACATGCTCGCGCTTCAGCCTTGGCTTCTTGGCGGGGGGCGGCCGGCGTCGGGGGGGCAAGCCCGGGCCCCGGCCGTGGCGTCCGCCTCCTCCGCGCTGGGGTAGAACTCCAGAGGGGTCTCCGGGCTCGACGTCCCCATCGCCGAGGCGGCCGCGACGGCGCCGGCTTCCTCAGGGTGCTTTCCCGCCACCGCTTGCCCCTGGCGGGCTTCGTGCCTCGCGTCCTTCCCCAAGGGCACCTGCGCGGCCGCCGCCGCCCCCGCCGCCGCTTCCCTGCAGCGTTTCTTGCGCAGGTTCTCGGGAGCGGGGGGCGGCGGCGGGGCGGGGACAGGGGGGAGAGGTTCTGGGGTGCCGTCGTCGTCGTCGGCGCAAGCGGATCTCCGCTTCTTGGCCCCCCAGCGGAGGTGTGCGTGCAGGGCGGCCCGTGATCCGCCTCCCACACCAGCCGCGGCAGCATCACCAGTATCCGCGCCACCTTCAGTTCCTCCGCAGACACCTCGCTCTCCCCGGCGGCGCGCCCTCCACCAAGCCCCGCCTGACCACCAAGTGAACAACACAGAGCGAGAGAAGAAAGAGAGGATAGAGAAGAGAGAGAGAGCGCAGATTTGCCCGGGAAGAGAGAGAGAGAGAGAGAGGAAGAAGAAGAGAGCAGGGGAGGTAAAGGTTGCGGGGGGAGTAGTATTTTAGAAAGAGGAATTGCTGAGCGAGACGGGTTTTCGCCACGTGTCACCTCAATCCGGGTATGGGCTTCTCCCCCCCTCTCTCTCTCTCTCTCTCTCTATCTCTCTTAGGGTTATGTGCCTCTCCTTCCTATTGGGCGCGCGTAGTCGTAGACGACGTAGAGAGAGGAGAGAGAGAGAAGAGTAGAGACTAGAGAGAGAGAGAGAGAGGGGAGCAGATCTAGCATGGATATCGTGGTTTCGTTGGTTCCCCGCCCAAACGGGGTGGCCATCTGATGTGTGTCGCCCGGCGGGGTGCGCTGTCCACAGTCCCCACGGACTCTGTTACCTAGGGTTGCAACTTTTGTACAATACCCCTATTGGCTATCACATACGTATATATACATTTATCATGGATTGTAGAAAAAAAGTATCTTAAAAGTTAAAAAAGTTTAAAACACATGTAATAATAGTTACACTCCAGGCTAATCATAGTGTCACAACACAATGGATAAATAGTTACACTCTGTTGCCGGGGCTTATTAATCATTAATCTGGTTTCTACCAAAGTTGGTCGACTAGGTGAATAAGATGGAATTGGACTATCTAAATTTGAAGGGGCAAATTAATTAGGAGTCTTTAATATATGTTTGATTAATTTTTTATTCTATGACAGAATTGTAACTCATTACAGTAAGTGTTATGTCTGGCATGGTTCGCCGTACCGACCGGATCGACTGTACCGTATTCTCCGTGGTACGGTACGTATCGAACCGTACCGTACCGCTGAGATACGGTAGAAAATCGACATGTTGTGTTGAAACTCATTCTCCTCTTGTAAACCCATTCAAATAATGTCCATTTGTGTTGAAATTTTAGCTATAAGCTAATGTAATAGTTTTACAAATTATGACCATTTTAGTTTAATTTTTAGAATTTATTTTACACTGGGTGAAAAATCATCCGAAAAATAGGTGCATCGACTTAATATCGAAATCCGTACATCAACAATTTCGGATATTTACATTTTTGATATCATCATATTTTTTTGAAAATTATAGTGTTCTCAAAATTCATTTTCGTTACAGTTTTTTGGTGTCGCCCCGTCGGAGCGCGCACTTCTGAGTATGGCATTGGACTATCATTTATTAATGTTAATTATTCTCATATATTAATAAAATTACTATAATTTGTATCATATATTAATTAGTTTATGTTTGAAATGTTATCTCAATTAGACACTGTGGTGGCCAAATCTGGCCGCCTATACCCATAATGGCCCACTACGGCCCTAAGCGTCCTGTCAACTGACGTGGCCCCATCCCAACGGGCCGCGTTCATCCCAAGACAATGTGATGATCTCAAGGATACCGCCAGCTTGATCGGGCGCTGTCAAATCTCGTAGCGGTATGCCCCCGAACGGGTCGTTTGTTCCTCCGCTACCGAACACCCGCGAAGAGGTTCCGAACAGGAACGACAACTTTACTGCACGGAATGACCCTCAACGTCACCGAACAACGTTCGTGACCTCCCTGCAGGACATCTGCTCGGAAGTTGCGCCCAAACGGTTCCGAGCAGGCTCCCTGGCTTACAGAACGGTTGTAATCGCCCCAGGCCACGATCTCCACCATCAAGGGCGTGGGCTGCCTGGCAACCTAACGGGCGCCAGAGTCTTAACTCCTCCCGTTATGCGCGTGCGTCAAGGCGCCTCCTCAGGCACAATCCGCCGAACGTTACGCACGTTGGCTTCGACACCGACGCCTATAAAAGCATAGGTACAGTACCATGCAACGGTACGTCCCCTTTCACGCGGACACAACTCTCACATACCGAAACCCCCTGCCTCTCAAGCTCCTCACTAACTTAGGCATCAGAGGGTTTCCCCGGTCTTCACCGGGCCTCCTGATCCTTTTCTGGTTTTGCAGGCCTTCGTCCTCACCAGCGGTCATCTTCCATCTTTCACTCTAGTGGAGGCCCGTTTGGCTCAGGCCCAAACAGGATCATACCACCACAGACACTAATTATACCACTTAAGTGCACATAGAGTTTGTCGCGGTACGACGAACTCTCTGTGCGCGTACTTCAACGGGACGGCATTTGGTCTCAAAAATAAAGTCAAATATGAAGTCATCATAATTACTATAAAAAAGTACTGATTATAAAAATATAAATATCATGAGTTATTGATGCATAGATGTCGAGATTAGACCGACCTAATGATTTTTGGGACAATTTTTATTTGACAAAAAATTAATTTAAAAAATTAAACTAAAATTACTATAATTTGTATCATCTAGTAATTAGATTGTGTTTGAAATTTCATCTCAATTAGACACCATTAGATCTCTTAAATATTTAGATTAAGTCGATCTAATGATTTTTTAGACAAATTTTACTTGATGAAAAATTATTTTAAAAAATTAAACTAAAATTATTACAATTTGTATCATCTCTTAATTAGCTTATGTGTAAAATTTCATCTCAATTAGATACCATATGGATCCCTTAAATACACTAGATGTAAGAGTGAAAGTAAAAAAAATAATAATAATAAGCCTGCCACGGACCGGACCCTACGGTCCGTGGCAAACCGAGGCGTGCCGGCCCGGCACGCCCGGGTCACCCCGGGGTGACCCGACCGTGCCATGGCTCGTAAAAGCCATGGCACGGTACGGTTCGCCCGTGCCGCCCCGGTTCGGGCGGCACGGGCGAACCATGATCTTTGGAGCTCAAAATTTTTTGAGAGGACTCCGGTTGGGTCGATCGGTTAGAACTCTTGTTTAAAAACAGGAGATCCCGAGTTCGATTCTTGGGGGGGTTACCTGATTTATATGCAATCCCCGAGGTGTGTAAATCTGGGGTTTTTCCGGTCAAGTGGGGTAAGGGCAATACGAGTATACGGAAAGTAGGAGCTGCCAAGTCCTGATCTTGGAGTTCACGAACACCAATTCTTGAGCCCACAAAACCACACGGGACAGAATTTTCTCGTTATAAAAAAAAGTGTTATCTCTAGTTACATTATACGTTAGATTATGTTACAGTTAAAGACTTTCCTATTACAGTCAAAAATTCTAATTAAAATTTTCAAATTTTAATAATACATAATAAAAAAAACATACATGTGCCGAGTATGGTTTTAAGAACAGTACAACATGACATATCATGATTTTTTTACTTTTCCAATATTGTCGCAATAGATAAAGTACAGTTGGCTGAATAGATTTATTATATCGAACTAAATTCTTATGAGATGGTATCGCGGTCTAAAAGTATTAATTTTAATCATAAAAAATAAAGAAAAAGAGATAAAGTACAGTTGATATATCGAACCATAATGGGTCTTAATACAATATGACCCGACTATGTACATCTGTATGATGCTGCACTTCCAACCATAATTTAAGCTAAACGTACACAGCCTGTTCCTTCTGGATTTGCATGCAGCTGCATAGTTATTTGGGTGGTGTTTGATAAAATTTAACACTTAAATCTTAAATTTTATTTATCATCTATTCTTTAAATTTGAAATTTTAAAAAAACTTAATATATATCAAATATAATTATGAGGTGTTTGATAACCAATTTAGACGACATCTGAATTGTAGTGTAGTGGTTAAGATGCTACACTATAAAAGATCTGAAAAAAAATAATTATTCTTAGCTTAAAAATTAAGTGATTTTTCATATTTAAGTGATTAATTAAGACATAATTTCACATATTTTATCAAACAATCTGAAATCTTAAAAATTAAATATTCAGATAATAGACATAAATTAAAGGTTATCAAGTAGGGTCTTAGTGTACTTTTGGCTTCTCTGAGTTCTTTGGATCTTGATCTGAGCGCAGGTGGATGAGATGGATATATAGATTAACATGTACATGGTGATTTGGAGAAGAATAGGTGTGCACAATCCATGAACGGATTAAATATATTCGATCAAAATACATCACATTCTATTCTATACGAGCATGTCCTTTGCATGGTCATGTGTATCTTCATAATTAAAAAATATATTAATTATCTGATCAATTATCTCCATTCAGCTCTATTATTGCTGAGAACACGATGGATATATATTCATTGAAACCGTTATCATGACAAAAGTGAGGCATAGAATATGACTTCGAGGGGTCAGGAGTGTACATAATATGGAAATATCTTAGAGGTGTATGTATGTGTGACTCTTGCTAAAGTTTAGGGGATTTCACCAAAGGCAAATTTGTACTTCTCCTTTTCATGATGCAAGTAATATACCGTGGTTGGCCATACCACAGTATGGTTGCATTGTACTGAGATTTTTCGATCCTCGACACAGTCGGCATGGCCCCTTATTTGAGCGCTTTGCGCTATCACCGAACCATCTCCTCCTCGTCCTCATAGCGTTGCTTTAACTTTACCTTCTTCTCCTCACACAACTCTTCCACCGTCTGCCGTGACATTGAGAAAGCGAGCCACATACACATCCTTGTGTGCTCTCCTCCTCTTTCTCCTCCATCTGTGCTTCTCCCGCACTGTTGATCTCCTTCCTCTTCTCCCTCTCTTCTTCTTTTTCTTGCTACGCCAATCCTACGATTAGGATGGGCTGCCACACTCTGACCGAGGTCGTCGAGGAGGATGATCAACAATTCCTGACGATAGCTCGGAAGAATGCCACCTTTTGAGAAAGCGAGCCACATGCACATCCTTGTGTGCTCTCCTCCTCTTTCTCCTCTATCTGTGCTTCTCCCGCATTGTTGATCTCCTTCCTCTTCTCCCTCTCTTCTTCTTTTTCTTGCTACGCCAATCCTATGATTAGGATGGGCTGCCACACTCTGACCGAGGTCGTCGAGGAGAACGATCGACAATTCCTGGTGATAGCTCTGAAGAATGCCACCTTGGTTGCCCACTTGCTCCTATGCCTCTCTTGCTTCGAGGCGTCCTCCTCCCCCTGGCGCTAGCTCTAGGACTTGGTGTCATTGTTTGTGGGGGTTGGGGGAGACTCCCCTTGCTCGAACCCCCCCCCCCCCCCACACCACACACACACACACACACAAGTGGAAGCTAGGAGCTAGTGCTTGATTAAGGATAGCATCTTGGTTTTGAAGCGAAAGGAGACCCATTAGTTTAGTTTGACGATACTAATATTGTGGAGAGAACTCTGGATCAGAGAGAACGATGAATGATGTGAGCACTATATGGCCGCAATTTTGTGCTGTGTGGTATCATACTATACCATCCTAATAAAAATTTGATCTGATTCAATAGTTTGGTCTAGCAAACCTCGAGTAATATATAACGATAGGTGCTTAGTTGGTAATGTCTTTTAGGTAAAAGTACAACAAGGTGATCAAGGATCAAGCTCTAATGGGGCCAATAAAGGCGAATATGTTAATAGTTAGGAATGTAAACCCAAAGAGGGGGGGGGGGGGGAGTATATATGATGATGGAGCTAAAGTGACATGGTTTATAAAGATGTACATGGCAATATCATGAATTGAGTATATATAATTATAATTATTCCCAAAAGTTCTCTATGCAATTATGATTTGTGGTTGTTAAAGTACTGATGCTTTCTCTCTCTTTCATGAACATAGAGATTTGCCTGGCTATGGACCACATTTTCCTCCTTTCTACTCCTTTGGAAGCCAAGAAATATAAAGGAGTACTGTAGTAGCATTGACCACCCATTCTTCCACAGAAAAAAAAGTTGGGACTTTGCATGGTCACACAAGATTGGATCAGTTTGATAGCTCTACACTTCATCTTGACCAATTAAGTCAAGCTGTTCCAATGGTTAAGAAAGAGACAGTATTACTAAGTTATTTCCAGTTGATATGCTTATAATTTTGAAGGGGAGAAGTTAATTAGAGCACTGAAAGAAATGACAAGAGCCCAATAGCACTTAGTGGTCTAGTGGTATGAAACTTTCGTTTGTGTCACGATATAAAACTTTTAGAAACAATTTTATATGGACGTCCTTCAAAAATGTGGGATAGAATCATAATTTTTTAAGAGCAAGTTAAAAATGTAGCTATGGACTTGGATTAGTCGTCCAAACTTGTGCTATTACATGTATCAATTAAAATTAGAACATCGATACAAATCTTCTTCAAGTCCAGCTCTTGCTCTTGATACAAATCTGTCAAAACTCATGTAGCTATGGACTTGGATTAGTCGTCCAAACTTGTGCTATTACATGTATCAATAAAATTAGAACATCGATACAAATCTTCTTCAAGTCCAGCTCTTGCTCTTGATACAAATCTGTCAAAACTCATCTTCACATTGGCGAAGTATGGTAATAAAGAGTTATATTTACTACATATTTAGAGAGAGAGAGAGAATATATATATTATAGTATGAGAGTGCGGCCTCGTCATATTATAATAGCCGCCATTAGATCGCAATTTAATGTGTGTGTGTGTGTGTGTTAACATAGATCACATGACAATATTTGCAATAAGATTTAGAAGAATCTTATGATTTCTCTTTCTCTCTTTTAAATATTTTATCACTCTCATATATGCACCTAAACTGTTAATATTTATTACAAATGTAAGTGTGTACTATGACCCATGCCTAACACCATCCGGGCTGACCCATCAAGTGTGTGTGTGTGTAAATGTTAACATAGATCACATGACAATATTTGCAATAAGATTTAGAAGAATCTTATGATTTCTCTTTCTCTCTTTTTAATATTTTATCACTCTCATATATGCACCTATACTGTTAATATTTATTACATATGTAAGTGTGTACTATGACCCATGCCTAACACCATCCGGGCTGACCCATCAATTTTTTAGTATCATATGAACTTTCTTACTTTGGGATAATATTGTACACCACTCTTTCCATATATATTTCAAAGGCGGCCAGAAACTTGGAAGACAAGAAAAGGAGGCACTCACTATTCAGCCTCCAACTCTTGGCCAAACCTGTCTCACAAGGAAGGGAGGGGAAAGGGGTAGGTTTAAAGGAAGTCATACAAGGAATGAGACATAACACAACTTGGAAATTGGGAAACCCTAGCCCCCCCCCCCCCCCCCCCTCCTCCTCCTCCACCTTCTTATTTCAATAAGCATTACTATATCATCCTTTCCTTTATTATAGGAAACATTGCCCTCTTTCAATTGGGGGGTCCTCCATATCATACCAATATGTGTTTTAAGGAAAGGAAGCTTTTTTTTATATATAGCTCCGTGAATGGTGCTAGAGCCAGAGTGTTTGTTCCCACTACAATGTTGGGGAAATTGGGTCAACCTAGATTTTGTTATGTTTGATGCAGTTTATTTAGTAATAGAGTTTGTAATGAGGCTACTAGGGTATTATAAGTGGATCCTAGCCAAGATAAATCAGAACTATGAAGTGAACACAAATTGAATATAACCCACTAAAATGCTATATGGTTTGAGTCATTTGGCTAGTTTAATGCATGACCTAACAGTTTCACTAAAATATATTAATCTATGTCAAGTTTGTAGTACTGTTTAACCAAACCCACATGGTGAAGAAGTCCAACTTTATGCAATGCAATGCAATGCCCTAAGCCCTACACTGGCAACTCTTCCTCTCAACTCCACTCCCTTTCCTAAAAGAAAAATTTGTCTAAAACTCTCATGTTAAGTATAATATCAAAAAAATCAAGAAAACTTTGACCATGTGACATAAAAGGAAATTAAGAATGAGGTTAAGGTTAATCCTACATCTTTACTTGGGCACACCTAAAACAATGAGCTATTTTGCTTCCAAAATTTATGGGATATAATTTTTTTGCATAACTACCCCCTTCTTAGAAACGAAAACCACTTGATGAGGCAGTCCAATTATGCGATGCCCTAAGTTACTTACCCTGAAAATGGCAACTCCATGGTGCTTATTAAACACAACATCAAAATTTTATTTAAAAAATTATCTTACAGGAATTTTAAACATCTGACATAAAAAGTAGGCTAAAAACCACAGTTTTACTGAGCACCCAACACTGTTCTGACGGCGCACTGAGCGTAACCAATCACGAAAAGCCACGACGCCGCTTTGGGAACGTGGCCGTTTCCTACTGGTCCAGGAGAGCTCTTTCGTTCCGCCGCGAGATGCTTCGCCAGGAAAACGACTCAGACCTGCGGAGGAGGAGCCAGCCATGGCAAGACGAAGGGGAGCACAGCCAGCTCCTCCTGCCGGCGGGGAAGCCCCACCGTGACGGCGGCGGTCCCCAGAGCCAGAGAAGGCTGCAGGCAGTACAGCTGCAGACTCAGGTTGACGGGAGAAGCCGCCGCCGCCTCCTGCGCGTCCCCTCCGGCCGGCGCCCTCCTGGCCGACACCGCGCGCCTCAGATCCCCGGTGGCCGAGTGCAGCAGGGCGAGCTCGTGCAGCCCGAGGCCCTCGATGGGCGCCTCCCACCAGGGGCCCCCTCGGCCCTCCTCCCCGCCTCTGCTCACCCCGCCGGTCCCCGTCGCTGGCGGAGGGGACGTGGCAGCAGCAGCAGCAGTAGCAGCAGAGCTCGCCGCCGCCGCCGCCGCCCCGAGTCCCAGGAAGCGGTCGAGGACTGCGTCGGCGGAGGGGTGGCCGAAGACATAGGGCTTGCCCCCGGGGGAGAAGACGACTGCGGCGGCCTGCGCGCCGCAGAGGACACACAGCTCAGCTGCCTTCTTGAAGAGGCCGTTCCTGCGCTTGGAGAAGGTGACCTGCCGGACGTCGCTGCTCTCGATCCGCCTTATCTCGATCTTCCGTCGCCCTTTGCCCCCTCCCCTGCCGCCGGCCTTCGCCATCGTCTCGCCGGAGGCCTAGAAGAAGAAGGAAGAGGAGTTAGAGGACCAAGGCTCGGGTTGCTCATGCATGTTATATCGTAAGCCGCCATTGTTTTGGAAAGTGGACGTTTTGGAAAGTTGGAAAGTTTCAACATTTTAGAAACCCAATAAGATCTGTACGTACGACCTTCGTTCTTCAGATCGTCCAATTTGAAATAAAAACTCAAATAAAAATATGCAAAAAATTTAGAAAAATAGGTTTTTTTTAAAATGTGCCACCCACTGATCACCCCTACCGGTGATATATCGAGCTCGGTCCTCCCATGTACTCAGAGGAATCGAACTCTTACTCAACCTGACACAAGTAGAACCCACGTGTTGCTAACGCACCACTTGTGCCCGTTGACACAAGCGATCGAATATTTCACTCGAGGAATAAGTGTTTCTCTAGTCAAATTGGTGAGACTCTTTTATGAGCCTCTACCTCATCAGCTAGTAAATGCTCTCAATGCGACCTAAATATGTGAACTTGATTAATAAACCTATAGTTGTCAAGTTTCCAATGTGGCGATTAGGTGTCCAAGACAGTACCCCATGTGATATCTCCCTCCTATGTAGAATTTAAATATTTAAAGGTATATAAAAAACTGTTAATATGATATTATAATTAAATTAGAACAAAATATTACCTAAGGAACACATTTTAGATGGTTCTTGAACAATTAGGATTTGGTGTATAACATTTAATGACTGTGACATTGTAATGGTTGTGAACATTGTTGGAATATGGAGTTTTGAGGCCCTGGATTTATAGTCCTGAACTTAATCACAGTGTTAACCTTGGCCTGTGGGAGCATAAAATAGTCATTTCTCCTCTCACTTTACCATATATAGTTAGACATGAAGTATGTTTAAAGATAAGGTGGAAGTATGTTTAAAGATAAGATGGAACGAAATCTAAGGAAAATAATTGAAAATGAGTTAGGAGTACATAAGCACAAACAGATCTGAATGAGTCCTAATTAATGATTATTATGATGTTAATCAGGACAGTGAATGTGCTTAGGGTTTTGTGCAGTTAAGGGTATGTATTATTGCTTATTTGGTCCTCTCCACCTTGACCTGAATGATGCCAAGATTGCTGCTTGTGAATTTTCTATGATATCCTGTTTCATGGATGTTCTTTGCTGTAGAAAAAAATGGCATCACTGAAGACCTGACTTTGTATCCTGTTGTGAATTGTTTTATGATGCACCTAGGCTTCAGCCAATGCCCATTCAAAATGTGATTCCAACTTCTATGTAATCCATACTGTGTGATTCTGATTCATGGTTCAGAAGAATGGAATGGTAATAGGTTTTTCTGAAGCTGTTCATTTGGAGACAGAACCAGTCACCTCCAACCAGTTCTGGCCCAGTTGTTTGTGTGGAAGGGAGAGGAGGAAAGAGGAATAAGATTATATCATGAAAAAAAAAGAGGAAGCAGAAGAAGAGGGAGAATAACAAAAAACTGGGCTGGGTGACAAAGGATTACCTTCTCCAGCAAGTGGCAATGTAAGCAGCCATGCATACACTAGGGCATGGGCTGCAGTGGACATGTAGCAGAGAGGTGGGTTTAAGCAGATGCAATGTGGAGCTAAGAGACAGTGACTGCAGGTGGAGAACAGAGGTGGACACTGGATGAGCTGAATGACAAGTGCAACAGTGGACTTCTTGGACCATGGTTGGCAGTATCGGCCGAAACCAATACATTTCAATACGTTTCCGCCGAAATGTATCGGTTTCGGACATCGCCGATATAGAAACCCCTTGATCCGAAACTGGACGAAACCGTCTCAAAGACAAAATCACTTGAACTTGCCTGATACGTCCGATACCGCTGAAACCGAAACCGATCCGTTTTGGTTTCGGACCTGGCCAAAACCGAGTCCGAAACCGATACTGTCATCTTTGCCTTAGACCTCGACACTCTCCTCCTCCTTTCTTCTTTCTTCACCTGTTCACCAGCTGGCATCTGCAGAAACAGAGTTTGCAGATACAATGATAGGGACTTGGGGGAATTGGTGGTCTAAAGAGTTGACAATTTTTAAAAACATTTCTCTAACTTAAATGCAATTATGTTATACCATAAAAGCTAAAAAAAGTGACATGGAATTTTATTTTATTTTTAATCGCCACCAGCCAGGCAACCACTTCAAACTTAAAAGCAAGTCAAACTGGACTAGCTCCCATTGTTTTTAATTCAGCTTGGTGGGTTTTTTTAAAAACCATGCTCCTATGTGCCAGTTCAAACTGGCAGAAATATGGCAACAACTTTGAAGTAGGAGGAGAATGTTGTTCTGTACCATTTCAGTGGCCATCTGCTAACTCATGCTCTCTATAAAAGCTTCAAGAAAGTCATATGCCAAGGCTCAGTTACCATGTTCACTGTGTAATATTTATAGCTCTGCAGAAGCCCCTGTCAACATATGTTCCTGCTAGTAGTAATCTCATATATTTGGACACCCTGTTTGATGTATGTATGCTTGTATTGTCCACACAGTTGTGAAAGATCTCTTGTCTGGAGTTGACATAATGCTAGAATTTGGGGAGAAATGTTCCAGCTGAGTTCTCTGACTGTCACTAGGAATGAGAGTTTCATTTGTAAAAAATATTTCTTAACTCCAAAGAAGTCCCTAGGCAATCTTAATGTTGTCTTCTTTTATTTGAACAATACTCATAACTTGCATTTACCATGTATGCATGACTGGTTTTTTTTTTGGTGTTTCTAAAGGTGAAGCAGCCTGGTGAGAGATACTTTGCTTGCAGTGATGTGGGCTGGGGTTCACAATTTTCAGTTGAAACCCAATGGTGTGGCTAAGTTTTGGGCATCTGCTGCGTGCCCAAGAAAGACAAGTAGAGCAGGTGGCTAGTTCTTCGTGGTCTGGGCCAAGGATGACAGTGTCGGTTTCGGTATCAATTTTGACACTCTGAACTTCCACTCCTCGGAATATTCGTCGGCCATGACCGACGTGCAGTCGATGTTTGGGCCGACAAGATTCATCTTGGCTAGAGGCAAGGGGAGCTCACCTCGGCCTGGTTCGACGTAGGGCATGTTATACGACTGTGGGATTCTCGGGAATCGTGGATCGAGTAACGGCCGAGTAAATGACCGTTAATGGCCGCAGATCATGCGTATGGTAACGACAATCATTAAGACCACGATCTAGACGATGTGGCTTGACGATTAGAATGACGAGGGGGAGACGATTATAGCGGTTTGGCGCGATATTAACAGAGTCGCCCGATGATTCAAATGAGCAACCATCATTATAAAAAGAGGGGGGGGGGGACACTTGACACTCACTGGTACGCATAATCTTTTCTGATTAAGCTCAACATACATCTCGACCTAATACTGACTTGAGCATCGAAGTGTCTACCCATCGAGTCCTCTCGGTGGTCTGACAAATCAAGAGTTCGTGCTTCAAAAGTCACGTCAGCTTTGTGCGTTTTCTTTGGTCATCTCGGCCCAGGTCGACAATTGCTGAGCAACCGCAACAAGTTTCAATCGGGTCTAAAACCGAAACCATTTCGGTTTTAATTTCGCCTAGTTTCGGATATATAGAGCGGTTTGAAGAAGGGGGTAAACGGCCATTTTCGATTGCTTTCGGTCTTGTTTCAGCCAAAACCAGTCGAAATTTATCAAAATATTAATTTTTTTATAGTCTCAGACTTGCTACAATAAAATGCCCAAGTTTTAGATCTGTCCTGTCCGAAACTTGCCAACCACAGTCAGGGCAATTTTGAGAGAAAGGAATTGCAGAATCTTCAGGAAAGTGACTCATTTCAGATAGAGTGGCAAATTTTGTGGTGGACAGAGTGAGAGAATGGTGGATTGACACCATAAAAGTAAAATATGAACAAGTGTATAACATTGGAGCTCTCTCTACTCATCGCCTTAACATTGGGGGAAAATAGATAGATGGATAGATAGATAATATTGAGGCCTATAATTACTGCGTAAGTTTCTTTGTTCATATGCTCAAATTTCCAGTTTTGGGCTTTGTTCTGCACATTGAGGTCCGGCCCATCGGCCCATAGTTGGGCCCATAATAGCACGATGTTCACGTATCCCACGAATGGGCTTAACGGTGCTGGGCCAATGGGCCACAGCCCACGGTCTCATGGCTGACCACATGCTCTCAATTTCCTAGACATAAGTGCATGCATGGGATTTTCGATTGGCTACACTAGTCTTTGTTGTATTAAATCTTTGGATTATAAACCTAGTTAGATATACTATGGTAGAGTGATATTTTTGATGTATTCTTTAAGGAGAAAAGCTTAATGCACTTACTATACTTAGGAAGTGAAATAGCAGTCTGCGTGGCTCCAAATACACTTGCTATATTTGGGCAGTGACATGACAACCACTTGGCGCCACGTGGACTTCCAAACAGGAGGGAGTAATGGGCGACAGTCGGTGATAGGCAGCGGTATCGATTGGCGACAAGTTTCAAATATAAAATTTAGACTCTAAATATAAAATTTAGACTCCAAAATACAGTTATAGGCTAAAAAATATTAACCTTAGGGTTTAATAATATTGATTAGATTTTTAATATTAACTAAGACTTTAAAATACAAAATTTGAGCTCCAAAATACAAACATTGGTCTCCAAAATGGTAACTTTGGGCCCCATCTTTGGTCGCTGACCGACCACTGATAGTCGCTTGGCTCCATGCGGGCTGTGCAATAAATCTTCTCATTCTTAAGTTTTGGTAATCATTGATATGAGGAATGCTAGTCTTCTTCTTTGCCTCCGGCTAGACAATGGAATGACATATAAAGAATTATCAAAACCTAAGAATACATAAAGATATCACTCTAGCATAATGCATCTAAACATGTTGATAAATATAAGATTTAATACAATAGGACTAGTGGCCAATCCATAATCCTATGCATGCACTTATACCCATGGTTCGCCGCGCCACTACGGATCGCGGCGGCACAACCATACTATACTGTGTCAGAGGGAGGTGAGTCCTTGGCATGACGTATCTGATGTCCTTATTTTTGTTATTTATTTATTTATCTTTTATTTTTTACAATATATTGTTTGAATCGAAGCATATTGATATGATACATTTCGATCCAGATCGTGCCAATAGGAGCCCGACATGACTGGTCCCACGACAAACTTTGCTTATACCTAGAAAATTGGGAGCTTCATCAGGTTCGGGGTCGTGGGCCAAATGAGCTTTGGCCCTGCATCCACTAAGCCCATTCATGGGATATGTGAACATCATGCTATTATGGGCCCAACCATACACTGATGGGCCGGCCTCAAGTGAGGAACATGCCCAAAACTTGCCCAAGTGGTTGAGGATTTATTGATCGGCATGTCCCAGTAGCCCAATTACTGTGTCAGACTATTGAAAAGTAAAAAAGAAAAAAGAAAAACAGAAAGAGGTTTTTGTATATAAACACTTATTAACTGATTAATCACATAAAATTCCTTCACAAATTTGTTTATGCATATGTCCCTTCTTATGGATATAAAATATTCTCGAAGACCCTACTGTAACCTACCTTGGTGGAAGGGGAGAGTTATGTTTAGAATATTTCTTTCATTTTTGCACATATATTTCTATTACAAATGACAGTTAAAGAATATTCTAAATATAATTTGGCTTCTAACACCAAATTATGATAGGATCTTTTAAGATATTTTGTATCATATAAGTGCACACTCGGAAAGAATTTTTGCGTAATTAATCTTTTAACTGGAATATAAATATGGAAAGGGTATAGAACTACACAAACTTCATTATTTCATTTTTTTGGATAATTTGATTAATATTTAAATTATTATGTTATTTAATTTGATAGATCGAAAAAAAATGTCAAAAGTTGGTCTGAGAGTTAAACTCATATCTCTAGTAAATTCAATTGCCACTAAACTAGGTTCTTCATCACCAATTATTCTTAGAAAAGGACAGAGCCGATGATAGAATAATGATAATATATTTAGTTCGAAGAGTAATAAAGATGATATTGATTACTTTACAAATAATTTTATTAACTAAAAAAATTGACAATATATTCTTTCTCTTTTTTTAAAACCAATAAAATTATGTGAATTATCTTTGCATCACTTTTATTACTTTTTTTGGAGGGTACTAAATATTTATCGATAATAGTAGATGTCTATAAAAGAAGAGAAATATTTATTACGCTCTACTGAAGATAATAAAATTTATGCAAATTAATTGATAAATAATTTTATTAGTTGAAAGAGAAAAAATAAGTTTTATTAGATTCTCAACTACTAAAATTATTTGTCAAATAATCTATGAAAAAAAAGACAATAGTTGGCATTAGAAAATATACATTTTTAAAAGGAAACGTTGGAAAAGGAAAAGGAAAAGGATACCGCCATCATTGATCCGACAACGTACCCTTCAGCATCCCTTTCTACCGCCGCCCCCACGCGTAAACTTGACGCTGGGCATCTCGCCCTCTTGTCCGAGAAGCAGACTGACCCCACCCGGATCCTCGCCACGTGTCATATCTCAACGGTCTGGATAATCCACAGAGGCGTCCTCCCCGCCTCCCAACCACAACATAAATCCCCTCCCCTTTCCGACCACGGTCATCGTCGTCTTCTTCCGCTTCCAAAGAAACCTAACAATTCGTGTCCTGTGATTGGAGAGAGGGGGAGAGAAAGAGAGAGAGAGATGGCGTCTCGACGGCCCAGGGTCTACTTCGACGTCGCCGTCGGCGGCAAGAACGTGGGGCGGATCGTGATGGAGCTCTACTCCGACGTGACCCCCAGGACGGCGGAGAACTTCCGGGCGCTCTGCACCGGGGAGAAGGGGAAGGGCCGCTCGGGCAAGCCCCTCTGCTACAAGGGGTCTACCTTCCACCGGGTGATTCCGGGCTTCATGTGCCAGGGCGGCGACTTCACCGCCGGCAACGGCACCGGCGGGGAGTCCATCTACGGCTCCAAGTTCGAGGACGAGAACTTCGTGAAGAAGCACGCCGGGCCCGGGGTGCTCTCCATGGCCAACGCCGGCCCGGGCACCAACGGCTCCCAGTTCTTCATCTGCACGGCCAAGACGTCCTGGCTCGACGGCAAGCACGTCGTGTTCGGGCAGGTCGTCGAAGGGATGGACGTCGTCCGGACCATGGAGGCGGCGGGGTCCTCCGGCGGCAGGACCTCCAAGCCCGTCGTCATCACTGACAGCGGCCAGCTCTAAGCTGCACCTCTCTCCGCCGCCCGCCGCCGCCAATCTACCCATTACTTGCAGACGCGTATGTACTGTGTGCTACCTGGTTTCTCCCTCCGATCCGTCTAAACCTTCCAATCCTCTATGTTGTTGCTGTGAGTGGATGCGCAAGAACCACCCCTTCACCTCTGGTGTGGGATCTTCTCCATCTCTGATATAGAAAGCTGGGGTCTTGTGTAGTGGATGGATCACAACTCGTTCTGTGTTGGAATCCTCCTTGCTATTATTGCTACTGCTGTTATGAATAAAGAAATATAGAAGATAAATAAAAAGTGGTGTTTATATTAAAATTTCTTGCCATTTCTTTAATTTCTTTGCGTGTGATCAAAATTCTGAATCTCCTGAGCTGCTGTCAAGAGAGAGAGAGAGAGAGAGAGAGAGAGAGATTTGGCTTACACTTTTTAGTTTGAGAAATGCTTTTGGTGTGCATCAAATTGGGCATAACTTGTCAGATGTGTCATCTCAACTTTTGAAATATTTAATATAGTCTCATTTTTACATTTTTAAATTCCAAGGATTGAGGTGTACAGAACTTGTCTAGTTTATGATTTTGACGAATCAGATCGAATCGTTCTGATTTAGATGAATCGAAATATATCATGAGGTTTTCGATTCGTCCAATTCTCAAACAAATTGATTCGATTCTTTTAAATCGGAGCGAATAAAAAAAAATCGATTCGAATCGAAACATATCATGAGGTTTTTGATTCGTCCAATTCTCATACAAATTGACTCGATTCTTTTAAATCGGAGTGAATAAAAAAAAATCGATTCAAAACGAATTTACGATGCAGCGAATCTTGATCTACTTAGTGCATGTCAAATAAAAAATATGCATTAAGCATTTCTCAATTAGTTTTCACATTGGATGATGAGTTTTTTTTTAACATTTACCCCCTATAATCTATCGATATTTTAAATAGGTATCTAGAATTTTGATATTTAAAAATAATCCCTTGCAATTTATTTAGGTTCAAAAATAATTTCTTAAGTTAGTTGCCATCCAAAAAATGGAATATTCAAAATTTTGTTAGTAAATTTTGAAACACAAAATTTCCTGTTTGTTGCCAGGATGGATATTGGGTGGAATGGGGAGAGGGAAATTGGGGGTTTGAGTCTAGGCCGAATGTTTCCCTATAATTTGAGTTAATTTTTTTAAATAAATAAGGGCAAAAAAAATTAAAGTGTGATCTTAAATATAGTAAGATTATAGAAGTAACGTATAAATAATATTCAGAACATATGAAAATTTTAAAGAAAATATAAGTAAATTTACATAATCACACAGTTATCATTTAAGTGGCTTGAGAAAAGGTATGGAAATGTTGGGGGATGGGAATAAATAAATAAATAAATAAATAATAAAAATAAATAAATAAATAATGAGTGATGAAGGCATACCGATGGGATGTGCACCCACGCCAAACGGATCAAGTGGTCGTGGACTTGGTCGGGAGAGCAGGATGGGTTGGATTTATAATTTCATATGTTGTGGTTGGGAAATCAAAATTTTTTAAAAAAATATTGGGTATATTCTATGACATAAAAAATTTATGAATTTTGTTACATAATCTTGTGAAATATCATAGTTATATATCACATGGAGCATATGAGGATATAGAATGGGGTGGGGGCCAAGTCTTGAACTCTGTGCTTCTCAATTTTTTGGTTCAGTAAAAAAAAAAAAGAGTAAAAGTAAAAAGAGACCTCCTACATGAGATAGGGGAGGGTCCTCCTATGTTTAAGTTAGCTAAAATCAGATAAGTATGTATAAATAGGATCAAGAGAAGTTTAAAATAACTAGTATGCAAGCATCAAAGTTTATATAAAGGAATATGGGAGTTGGAAACATATAACTACTGACAAATAAAATTATATGGTTTAATCAAATCTCATCTAAACAACATCAATTTAATTACCCAGACTTAACAATTTATTATCTTTTAGAAAAGAAACTTCTTTAGGCCAAATAACAACTTACAATTTGATAGCACGTCACCGGCTATCCTCAAAGGATAGTCTTCACCATGAACATATATCATATCATAATTCTCACAAATACATGTGACTAACTTAACTCTGCTAAAATTTGAACTGATTAATTAATATTACGTAGAACATATTTAAAACAAATCTGAACAATAGGATAGTCTTCACCATGAACACTTCAAACATCAATGTGATCCGCTTGCTTGAATTTAGAATCTCCCAAGTTCTCCCTTAAATTGCCTAAAAAATAGTTGTGAATTTTAATGAGATTAGGGCTCATTAGAATAATTCATTGATTCTTTAAGCACAATGGTTTCCAATCATTTATCGTAAGTTTTCCTTCACTCATAGCATATCTTTTCAATTCAATAGACAAAATTGCATAAAACAATCCTATAACAATGGAAAACCTCCATGAAACCAGAACCAATGCACTCGATTCAATGAAAACACTGAATGAATCTACTTGATAATTAACTACTTCAATGGGTTAATCGATTATCCAATGGCTACATAGGGAATTTAATCGATTACCACAAGATAGTGATCGATTATCATAGCACTTGCACAAGCTGTCGAAATTAAAATCTTAGTGCGACATAATTGATTATTGTGAACACAATCAATTGTGTACACTATGCACAATCGTAATAATCGATTATCAGAACAACTTAATCGATTATGGCTTTCTGCGTGGGAGTTAGTCGCAAGACAAAAACTTCACACAATGGGATATAATCGAATAGTCCTATGTTGGGCAAGAGTAGAAGACTAATCATGGGTCATAATCGAAGAGTCCTCTATTGAGAAAAAAATGATTATCACGAGCCATAATCGAATAGTCCTCTATTGGGCAAAAGTAGAGACTAATATCCCACCATTCACCTGAACAAAGTCAAGTTTCAAGATTTTAACAGACATTCGTTGTTCTTGGACCCAAATGACTTATCGTAGTAGACACTAACTACAAGGTGAGTCCACACCTCCCTTAAATAACACTGTCCATATGTTGGTTTATAAGTCTAATCGGATTCAAGAATGTTTAATATTGTATGATGAAGTATACAATATACTCTTAATGATCTCTCTCTACTCATAAGCTTTTACCATTTTAATGCAGCAACTTATTCATCGTAATACAACTTTAACAAATGCCATAAAACAAATTGAAACTTGCAGAGTTCAAAAAATTTAGTATACATGAATATAAACAAAATAATTTCAAACTATCTATATAATATTCACACATATGAAACATAAACATTGAAATATCAAATAACTTAAATATCACATAACATGATATCGATTCATCATATCTACCTTCGGATCGAGCTACCCAAACCAAAAATAACTTAAATCTTTAAAACTCTTACATTGACTGCTATGCCTCCTTGGGTGAACTCCTTGATCATCTAAGGTAATCACCTTATTCTTGCTTCCCCTTTCTTCTTCTTGTAGCTATCTTCAAAGCTCGCCTTCTCCCTATCGGCCGCTAGGATGAGCTTCTAAGGTCTAAAACCTCCAACGTAAACCCATCTTAATTCTAACCCACCAACAACCCTAACACGTGTCATCAATCATGCAATGTTGACCAACATTTCCAACACATGTCACCTTGCATGCAAAGTACATCTAACACATGTCACTTTATATGTAATGGCAACAACACTTCTAGCATATGTCACCTTGCATGCAATAGTAGACATGGTAAATATTCTAACCACCTCTATACACAAGTTCCAAATGATACATTATATTTATCTATTACTTATATGATTTAATATATATACACCATTGATAATGGAGGATCTACATTTAGCCAAATTCTACTATATTATGTAGTACATAATAGATTATTGACAAATAACAAGAAATAGCTAATCGATTATTGTATCATTATATAACATATACTTAACAATAGAAACCAAGTACTATATACTACGTAATCGATTATCGAGGATTAATACTTAGTCGATGGAAACAAACTCTAATCCATTATCAAAATCAACATGAAACAACATAATCGATTAAGGTGTTCACTGTGTGGTACTTCACCACTAAAGCCAAAATTACACAGTGAGTATGCATAAATTAACGGGATCAACAAGAGGCAACTAATCGATTAAGATGCTCACGATCTGTAACACTTAGCCACTGAAGCCAATGCTACACAGTGAGTAGGCATAATCGATTAATACATCACTGCCTGGAACTTAGCCGCAAAATCAACTCTAACTATAGTGAGACATAATCCATTATCGGGGAACATAATCGATTAATTAGTGCCACTATGTAGGACTTACTCGCAGAAGTGAAAAACTCACCACAATAAACATAATTGATTATCAGAGTCCATAATCGATTAAGTGTCACCGTAGAGGACATACATAATTGATTATATGAAGATCTAATTGATTATTGGAAGACAATCTTTAACAACCCTTAACCGACTCTAAGGTACGATCGATTACACAAGGAAACTAATCGATTCTTGAAAACTTGATTATAAAATAATCATTTATACTCAAGGGCTTCTACCAACTAATTAAGACCCATCTATCGAGCTCATTCACTAAAAGCCTAAGAATATTTGGGTCTTCTGGAATTGGGATGTTATAGATAGGGCACCTTGATCTTGATGCATGACAGTTGTTGCCAAACAAATCGAACCTCAGGGGTGGCACCATCACGGTGACCGACTGCCATTGCGAAGCCCCAGATGTGGAGACATCTCATCATAAACTCACAATTGTATACTACTATCAATCACCATCTTGAAGATGGTGCAATCATGACTGCACTCATAGAGTGATGCGATGCACCATTCTAAGGGCCCCAAGGTCGAGACAAAGTACTGATAGACATGTGGTTGCCATCGCAACTCCACTAGGGCCGACTGCTCTTCTCCATGCACACTCAAGATCGTCTGTAGTTCGCATTGGCACATGCCTTATAGCGCTGACCCACATAATCTTATAGGCTAATTAGCCCAATTTGCTCGCATGGGGCAAGACATGAGGAGAGGAAGAGGAGTTCCAAACGGAGTTAATCTCGTATCAGAACCCACACTCCTCTACTCTTCACAATAACCTTCAAAAGAAGGCCAACAATCACATATAAAGATAGGCAGGATAAGTGTCAATCAGACATATAGTCTAGTAGGTAACCTTATCTCTCCACACAATCTCTCTATCTCTCTTCTCAAACATAGCATATTTCATCTCCTGACTTGACGATCTAAGGTCAGCCCGGAATCCGTTCTCAAAATTGATTGCCTTGCAAGTTGTGGCAGCATTGGAGGCTTACAATTTGCTTGTCCTCCTCCCTCTCTCATTTCAGTCGCTCGAGCACATCACATGTTCATCTCCTACTCGAGAATCGATTGTGATTGGACCGACCACATCACATACCATCAGTATCATTTTAGTAGAATATTTCATTTCTTGTGGATAGCTATCCAACAACAGTTACCTTTCATTACAACAAGTTTTTTTTTCTTGTGGATAGAGGTCCCGAGTTCGATTCTTGAGAGGGGGTTATCTGATTTACATGTAATCCTCGAGGTGTGTAAATCTGAGGTTTTCTGGTCAAATGAGGTAAGGGTAATATGGGTATACGAAAAGTAAGAGCTGCCAAGTCCTGACCTTAGAGTTCACGAACACCAATCCTTGAGTCCACAAAACCACACTGGACGGGATTTCCTCGTTATCAAAAAAAAGTTTTTTTTTGAAAGATTAATTCCTTTCAATAGGACTACCTAAACTACTATGGTTGATGACGAGATAAGGATGCAAGGAGGCAATATACATATTCTCCAAAAAATAGTTAAGAATGGCAACTCTGTAATCTTGTGGATAGGAAGGTCATACAGTGCAAGTAACCCCAAAAAAGCATATATGTACATGAGGAGTCAAAAAAAAATTCTCCTTTTTTGAAAGTTAGAGCAGGACAAAGTTGATCTATCAAATAAAGGGAGAACCCAATTCTCTGGGGACTTTATTTCTTCCAAGTCTCGAGAACAAGAAGCCAAACCAAATAAGTCTATCTGATTCGGAATAAGCTCTAACTTATAACCTATTTTATTATAGTTGCTTTGATAGCCGAATAATAAGATTGGTTAATTGGGTTTATCCGGGTGGGTAATTAACTAATTACACTTATCCACTCGGATAAGCCCAATCTTAGTTTGTTTAGATGGATGGATTAGTTCACACACATAAATATACAACCATATCATGCAAATGTTAGGAACCAAGAGTCTTCCACAAGTTATTTGACACCTTATCAAGAGTGAAACTGTGGCATCACTTTGTTATGTGAGTATGATGTCATGGACCCACCAAGGCCTTTGCATGGTGGTGTGTTTGTGTGTAAGATTCTTCAAACAAAGTCTCTTGCAACAATGAAGAAAAATTCCCCTCTGCCACTGCTTTTAAGCCATGGAATCTTGTTCCATTCAAATGGAGGCTGACCCACTAAAGTTTGATCAAAGATGTATTGTTATTGATTATTGCTCATGCATGAAGACTGTTGGAATTTCTATAACAGTGAACTATAGGAATCTTAGCTTTCTTTTATAGCTAGCCAAAGTGGGATATTTTGTGTTTTGGCCAACAACACCATTCTTTTGCAAGTGGGCACTCAAATATGAAAGAAGAAGGAAGGATCCCCAAGTGGAAGTCCTTTTCTAGCATGTCTATTATGAAAAGAAAAGGAAGGAAAGGTGTGATACAAGTTCCAATTGAACACCACAAGAGTAAAAGGCTTGAGATTCATATAAGAGAACTATTTTTTAGATAAAATTAAAGGTTGGGTTAGACAAAATTTTCTTTAATTTTTTTCCTATAAAAACTTGTGTAATCTAGGTTTTGCCGCATCTGGTCCGTTCTAGGTAATAGATCTACCACTTCCATCACTTTAGGTTTAAGAAAAAAATTATTATTATTATTATTTTCTAAATGATTAGATCGACGATCGAAGTGTTATGACGTCTCCGATAGACATAATTCCTTGTAAAATATTTTTAAAAATAAAAATTTAATTTTTTGATGGGCACAATTATTGTTGGGCCATAACTGGGCCCAATAATTGTTATGGCCCAACAATTGTCCATTCTCCCATGTTGGTCTTTGTTTGCACATAACTTTTCATCTCAGAACTTGTAAAGTGGGCCTACACCTTAGAATTTGGTTTGATCCAAATTATGCATATAGAAAGCCATGCTTTCAATAAAAATAATAATAACAACTCCAAAGTCATATTTTCCCCCTTTCTAAGCACACTCAATTGTTTTCATATTTTTCTCTCCCATTCTTCGAATAATGGGATATGCATAGAGAACATGATTTAACACAAATAGGTAAGTGCCACAGCCCATTCTTTAGAAAGTCCCCACTTTTTTTCACCATCAAATACTGATGTGACATATTTTTACTATCTCATAGTCAAATTTGATGTAAAGAAATGGAGTTAGTAAATCAGTCTCCTATGCATAAATAGAATGCTCATCGACAAATTGATACCTATTCGAAAGGCTAGACTCATATAGCGATATGCAGAATTAAGAGGTATTAAGAAGTTGTTTGATCTATCGTAAATATTGAATCTTTGGTTTTAAAGTTATGGGATTTAGGACTTGTTTAGATACAACTTATAAAAAATATGAATAAGTTTATCATAAATATGTTTATAATAAACATGTTTATTATAAATACATTTTCTATTAACTCATATTTAGAGTTTCTTTTAAACACAAGTAAATTTATGTCAAATCATGTTTAGAAAGAGTCTTCACCATAAACGAATTCATAGTGGGTTTATGAAAGATGTTTATGCAAGAATTTTGAGTTTACGATAAAATTGAAGTAAGTTTATGATAACCTTATTTTTTTTATCCAAACCAAGGTTTACACTGTAAAATCGAATTAGATAATATAAATGTATTTATGATATGCATCCAAACAACCCATGACTTTTTAGGTTTTGACTTATGAAATTGAAACTCAAAAAGAAACTAATGACACATGCATAAACCATATTTTGAAATCCGAATATTTATGATGTATTAAAATACCAAGAAGCCCAAAGAGGAATACCATCTTACACTATTTAAAACACTTACCCAAATGATATCTTTTTTTTTTTTTTTAATAACGAGGACTCAACGTAGTGGCTTAGAGTTCAGTGTTCAACACCAAGAGGTCAAGGGTTTGAGCCTTGCCATAACCGTGATATTTTACACGTATTACACTTTTTCCGTTACATGATAAACTCCGGGTGGGAAGGAGTATATTATTACCCAAATGATACCTACACTTACCCAAATGACATATACAAATTTAAAGTTCGTTTTCTTTAAAGATTCCATCGAAAATCACCTAAAATAACATTAAATGAGAATTTATGATGAGAGTAATGACATGTGAGATCGATATAACTCTCATTTGTGATATTCAAAATCTTACTATCTCTATTATGTCAAAGTAAGTTATGTCAAATCAGAGGACTCCGGTTGGGTCGATCAATTAGAACTCTGGGTAAAAATAGGAGGTCTCGAATTCGATCCGAGAGGGGGGGGGGGGCTTACTGATTTATATGTAATCCTCGAGATGTGTAGATCTGAGATTTTTTCGGTCAAGGGGATAAAGACAATACGTGTACACGGAAAGTAGGAGCTGCCAAGTCCTGACATTGAAATTCACGAACACTAATCCCTGAGCCCACAAAATCACACGAGGTGAAATTTTCTCGTTACAAAAAAAAATTTATGTCAAATCATGTTCACAGAAAGAGTCTTCACCATAAAACGAACTCATAATAAGTTTATGAAAAATGTTTGTGGAAGAAGTTTGAGTTTATGATAAATTGAAGTAAGTTTATGATAACATCAATTTTTATTATCCAAACTAAGATTTACACTATAAAATTGAATTAAGATAAACCTAAACGCATTTATGATATGCATCCAAACAATCCCTTAAGATTTTTTAGGGTTTGACTTATGAAACTGAAACCCAAAAAGAAATTAATGACACATGCATAACCGATATTTTGAAATCCAAATATTTATGATGCATTGAAACACCAAGAAGTCCAAAGAAGAACACCATCTTACACCATTTTAAAACACTTACCAAGTTTGTCTTTTTTTTAAAAGATTCCATCTAAAATCACCTACAATTGCATTAAATGAGAATGTATGATGCGAGGGGATCCATGTAACTCTCATTTTGTGACATTCAAGATTCTACCATGTCTCTATCATGTCAAATCGTTTGGGTATCCTCTATAAGAGTTCCAATTTAGCAAGACCCACACTTTCCAACTCAATGAGAGTTTCCCTTGTGATAGTATGTTGTGCACATGCCCATCCAAAAAGGGGATATCACAATTGCTCATAGTTTTATTATTTGGCTATATGTGATGATATATCATAATAAAGATGAAAATATTTGATATTTCGAGACATACATATCTTCGACTTATACGAAGTTTTATGACTCAAACCTAAAATTTAAAAGACGAGAGATTTTGAACTCAGATCTCTCACACTTTAACATCAACGTAGCATATTCCTCGTCATCTAAGATTTTTTTTTTAAAAGCATAGAAAATTGAATTGGAACCCCAAAAACGTACACTGGCCTAGTGGTTTTTTTTTATATCCCCTGGTAGAATAGATTCCCCTAAATCCTTTTTTTTTTCACAGCATGGGATAATCCCATGAGAACACATTCCCTAAGAACACATTCTTCCAAACCCTACTTTTATGAGGAAAGGGTGCTGGTTGGGGGTTATTAGGGTCCGGAAAAAAGTACATATTTTTAAGTGACCAATTTCTGGATATTTTATAGGGGTGGCAATGGACCGGACCTGGGTTGGCCCCCGGGTCCAGTCCGGTCTCTAACCGACCGGCCCGAGCCCGGCTTGGCCAGAGACGAGGCCCGATTTTTAAAAACTCGGCCCAGGTCCGGCCCGACTCGATTTTACCTTGTTAAATATATTTATTTTTATTATTTATTTTTACAATAAAATTTATATTTATTAAATCAAAATAACATAAAATAAATATTAGACTAATTAGATAAATTTATTTTTAGTTATTACAAATATAAAATAAATATTAAGTCATTAAATATAATTCTACAAGACAATTTTTAATCTAAAATTTTAAAATATTAAAATTACCGTCGCGTCATTTATTATTATTTTTTTAAATATCAGACCATCGGGCCGTCTGGGCCGGGCCTTCGGACCGGCCCGACCCAATTGACACCTCTAATATTTTATTTTGGATCATTTTTTCAGTTTATAGTTTTTTTTAATTTTTCTCCTCAGATCCAATGTACTTGACATTGGACAAAAATAAGAAAAATAGGAGCATATATAAAAGACGCGTCGAGCCGAACCAGCTCGCGGGCTCGCACGAAGCGCATGCGCAGCGCCTCCCAACATCGGCCCCCCGAGTTGTGGGACCCCCTTTTCAACACCACGCAGCCGTCCGGTGTCGCGTCGGAGGCAAACTGGCAGTGGGTCCCACAAGGCGCCCTGCACCCCCTTCCACACGAGCTGCGTACGTCTATTCTCCGATGGCCCACTGGGTCCAACACGCCCGCTAGATCCAGCCCAACCCCCGCCGCCCTACGTTACGCGCCAACCCGGGCGCGGGCTCCCACTTATCCAACGGCCCACATCGCCCCTGCCGTGCCTGGAACCCCGAAATCGACGGATCTGGATGCGCCACCTAATTTTGTTTTTCCCAATCCCACCAGCGCAGGCTTATAACCCCCGTCGCCTTCGCGTCCACGGAAATAACAGAGCGAAGAGAACAGAGAAGAAAAAAGTTGAGAGAAGAGAGAGGTGGGCGGCGAGAGCGTTGCAGCGATGGCGACGACGGTGTCGGCGTGGGCGAAGCCGGGGGCGTGGGCTCTGGACTCAGAGGAGAACGAGATGGAGATGCTCCAGCAGAAGGAGGAGGCGGACGCCGGCGCCGCGGCCGAGCCCTCCGCCGATTTCCCCTCCCTGGCGGCCGCCACGGCCACCAAAACCTCCAAGAAGAAGAAGGGGCAGAAGGTGTCCCTGGCGGAGTTCAACAGCGGCGGGCTGCCCGTCGGCCCTGGCGCCGGCAAGTTCAAGGTAAGGTCCGCCTCGTTGCCTGCCCCCGCGGCGGCGGCGGCCGCCAAGGGGCTGACCGCCGACGAGCGGCTGATGCTGCCCACGGGCCCGCGCGAGCGCACCGAGGAGGAGCTGGAGAGGGGGAATTCGCGCGGGTTCGGGTACTCGTACAGCTCCGGGGGCGGCCGATCCAGGATGGGCGGGGAGGATTCGGTGTCGCGGTGGGACTCGTCTAGGGTTTCGGGGGAGGAGCCGCGCAGGGGCGGCTTTGATCTGGCGCCTTCTCGTGCAGATGAGATCGACGACTGGGGCGCGGGCAAGAGGTCGGCGGCGCCTCCGATGGAGAGGAGAGAGAGGTCGGGGGGGTTCTTTGATTCGCAGTCTAGGGCGGACGAATCGGACAGCTGGATCTCGAACAAGAGCGTGCCGCCGCCGGTGTCTGACAGCCGCAAGATGGGTGATGGGTTTAGGGAGAGGAGAGGTTTTGACATGTTCAACAGGGAGGCGGCCATCGGCGGTGGCCGGCCAGATTCTGAGAGTTGGGGGAGGAGAAGGGAGGACGTCGGCGGCGGAGATAGGCCCAGGCTCAAGTTGCAACCGCGTACGTTACCTCTGGCTAACGGTGATGGAGAGCAACGTACGGATAGGCCTAAAAGCAGTGGGACGAGCCCATTTGGAGCAGCGCGGCCTAGGGAGGCGGTGCTGGCGGAGAAGGGGATTCCTGTGGTCAGCGACGATGGAGATCGCCAGGTTGAGCAGCTGCCGGTGACTAAAAGCAAAGGAGTGAACCCGTTTGGTGCTGCCCGGCCAAGGGAAGAGGTTCTGGCAAAGAAGGGTCAGGACTGGAAGGAGATTGAGGAGCGGCTAGAGTCGATGAAGGTGCGGGAAGCGACGTCTGTCCGAGTCGAGGGACATCCTTTGGCTAAGAAAGGTTTTGGATTGGGGAATGGTCCGGGGAACCAACCAGATGATCAGACGGAGAGAAGTTGGAGAAAACCAGAACCTGTTGATGCACCTCCTGCAGCTCCAAGGTCTATTGTTTATTCGCTTCATTTATTTGTTAAAAAAATCAGTTTCGCATGGATGCATGATAGTTTTCTGCGTTCAGGCTCTGAGAAAAGCCGTCATGGTTTGATTTTAAAATTTTCCCCAGATTCTTTCCCTTTTTCTATAAAGTTACAAAGCTAAGGAAGGGAGACAAGATTACGTTCTTTTGATTGTTTCAATCTATTGTTGGTCACGTATTGGTCCACGTCCCGTGGCATGGTTAGCAGCAGCTCTTGCCTCTTGAAGTAGAGTTCATCTACTCTATTCGAGCTAGGCCGAGATCGTAAGGGTGGGTCACAGAGGCTGTGTCTCCCCCTAATTTTCGTTAGTACTGGCTGGAAATTTCACGTCCATAAAACTGATAATTACTCGTGTAAACAGTTTAACATTTTTTTCCCTCTGCAGATGCTGGGGTCCTTTGTGAAACAAATATGATGAGGTTCTCTTACGAGCCAAATAATGCATGGGCCCGTTCTCCCAAATCCCCCGTTATGCTATTAGAACATATATAGTGAACTTATTAACTCCACCAAATCTCTCTCCGGTCGACATTGTTTCCTCCATAATTCTCTTTGCATATAATCACTATCGAGTACTTCTGTTATTTTTGTATGCTTTTATGACTTTATTTTGAATTGGAGAACAGTGGGGATTGTCCAATGGTAAGATTATTATTATCGAGTTGAAAAGAGTCACAGTTTCCAGTTAAATATGCTGGGTTATGTTTGCTGTTACTCCTAAATGTAGCATTAGTTATAAGTTTCAAGTTCTTGTTTGCCTCTATATCAAGTGAAAAAATACAAAGTGGTATATTAATCTTATTTTGGCAGGATTAGGGCGAAAAATCCTGTTGATCCTTGTTGTGCCTGTTTCTATTAGAACATTAAGTTTTATTAAAAGTGATATTTTTCTGAACAAACATTTTCATTTCTAATGAAACCCATCTGTTGTTAATGCTCTGATGTGTTTATTTTGTGCGCTGTGATCTAGTCCTGATCCTTTCAGAGGTGACCTTTAGACTGATGGAATAATTTTATTGATTTACTCATTTGAATTCTATTAGGTTAAGTCTGGGTTGCATTATAGTTAGCTTTTAGTGTCTTTTTCTCTTGTTTTGGTGATTAAACTTATTGTAAAATTACTATTGAATATTTAGTGGCACCTTGCTAGGATGAACATGAACTTCTCTGATAATCTCTGTGGTACATGGCTTAGGTTTTCTTATACTTAATCTGGACATTTGTTTTGTCGGATTGCCTATGTGAATCACTCGAATTGGAGGTTAATAGGACACTGTTTTTACCATGATTCATGATAGTAGTTTCTCCATATTAATTGCCCTTCTTTTCTCCTTTAAGTTATATTTATTCAATAACGAAATGAGAGGTGGACTGAAAGTTGCCTATAGCTTCTGGTCATCTTGTTGTTCACTGGAAATGCATGCTGTTTGGATTATAGTCGAATGAGGTTTTGTGGAGCTTTCTCATTCTGTTCATTCTTTTTACTTATATTCTTTTCATTATTGCATCAGACTACTATCATAGAGATTATCTGTTCAGACATACTTTATGCACTATAGTCTGCAAATAGTAGTTATTCATGTTAAACGATGGGTGATCCTTGGGCTATGTCCTGACATTGTGGAGCATCCATGTGTAATCTCCTAAGAACTATTTCCATATGGAATATGCCCAAGTTTCTTTAAAAATGGAACTAAACGTATCCTGTTGGCATCTTGTTGCCGTTTGAGTAATAGGATACTTGGTGAAGACAGTGATGCAGTGACACCATCTGTCCAACTGAACCTAGATTAAAGCTGGCTTATTTCATGATTGCAAATGCATTAAAAATCACTTAAAGATTAACATATTTTCCTTTTGGCCTAGTTCTGTTGTCTACTCCATTTCGGCTGAAACAGGGAGAAAATCACATGCTGGAGTCCTCATGTCACTGTTCTCAGTAGTTGGTAGTTTATATTCACTCAATGCTTCTTGTATATGATCGCTGATTATTGTAGCCTCCATGTACTTTGTCTGAAAAATGTCTCATGTCAATTCCTTCAGAGCAGATATTCAACTGGCTAAGGTTGGACCTTCAAACTTCCTTTATATCATATGCTACTGACTAATCCATCACCCCTTTTAAAGCATTTCTCTTTCTGTCTCTTGCGAGCGATGTCATCTCATTACAAGGAATTACTGACACTTAAATTTCTTAACTCTTCTAGAATCTTGTTGATTTCCTAGCAGCAGACGCCATGTACAGTAAAACCTGGTTCTAGCCCCTAGAGGAGCTAGCTCATATTTCTAGAAGTCGAGGATTGTGGAATCAGGTCAGATAATGTGATTCGAGGTCCATTAGGGATCAATCTTGCTTTGGCTCAGATTCATTTGAGATCAGCTGATTCTCTCCTGAGTAAAATATGGATCGGATCTCCCCCACTGAACTAGTTTGGAAGTGATCAGTACTGATCGAAGTGGACTATCTGGATCCAGTCTAATCCTTGCGAGCCTTGCGAGAAAAAAGATCTTCAGAATACAAACATAGCGATGGTGTAGAGTGGGAGGTAGTGAACAAATCATGACCATAGGTCATCAAGAACCAATTTGATTGGGATTGGCTCATGGTTAACCCGACTTATTCCACAATCAACCCAAAAATGATTCGATAAAATGGATTAGCTAAGCTGGAATAGATTAGGAATCATAGGATTGAAAAGGTGTTGGCATAGGTCAGCCTTGGATATATCCCAATTTCCAAGATTTTGGTGAATATGTCTACCAGGATGCTTTTACGTTTTGTTAAAAAAAGCCTCTTACTTTTCTAAGCAATATCATGGCGTAATATGTATTATATAAGCATATTTGTACTTTCCATTCTATATTTATATCTAAAGCATATATACTTGTTCCTATGTTAGTAAGATTCATACTTGTTTGTGAGTATTTTATCCATCTGAAGTAGAATAGGTTAGCTAGGTTTGTCCCAACTCAATGAAAGAAGCGCCAACAGACTTGGGGGGGTTGGAATCCCCAAGTTCCCCTGGAAATTCACTTTCCTAATTGATTTGCACGTCCTTTGCAAGCATGGGGGAGAAGATAGTTGACATTTTTACAATGGTTTTGTAAACGCGGGGAAAGGGGTTTTATTTCCCCATATTCTGAGAATATTCCCTATTTCCAAGAGTCTGAGAATATTTCTTATTTCCATGGGTTTTATTCCCCCACCTCTCCCGCGGGGAAATGTCTTTCCACCTCTCCCTGAGAGATATTTCCCATGATTCTTCATTCCCTGGGGAAATTGGGGATCACATTCTTTCCCTGACCTGAGATATTCATACTTGCTCCTGATTTATTTTGGGATAACCTACTAGGTTATCCCAAAAGTTTTTGCTCTAATCTTCTTGTGTAAGTTTCCTGCTACTGTATTCCACCAAGGGTCTTTTTTGAGGGGTTTGGATGTTGGTTGCATTATATGCACAATTTCGATATAACTACGCACCTGGTTTGCGTGATATTTAGAAATACCTAAGTTCCATAAGTTTCTATTGTTTTATTTCAATGCCAACTTTATTATTTTTGGTTGGAAATAGTACCTAATAACTGGTCCATTAATTTTCATTACAAATCCTTCTTTTTAAACCATTAGACCTTGGGCCCTATGGAGCTTGATATTTGGTCCCCTTGGGCCCTTAACCAATTTAGCCACTCCTTGTGTGCTAGTACAAAGACACGTGCTTACAGGAAGTCTGAATAATACTGCATTTGCTGTGTTTTTTCGGGGGAAGGGTTTGTGAGAGTGATCCCATCTGAGTGGAGGTAAGACATGATGAAATACTTAGCAGCTGTTGCTGTTGTCTCGTACGTGCACAATGTTTGTCAATTTTATTCTTTTCATTGTATTGGAGATTTGAGGCACTAACTTGCTCATTTTTGGTAGGGGTGGAAATTGAGTGGGCCAAAGCTGAAGTTGGCCACCCAAGTTCAAAATCAGCATGGCCCAAATATGCAGTGAATTTGGGCTGGGTTGTGCAGGCTGAGATGGCCCAAGTTGGCCATATTCTGGACTTCCCCTAATTGATTTCTCTCATTCCTCCTGTTAACTGTTCCCTCTTTTAAATTCTTCTGTCTCTCTTCATTTCTCTCCAATTGGTTCCTTCTTGGAATCCTCTCTTTCACTCTGTCCAATTCTCCCTCTTCCTCGCTCCCTCTCTGCACATACCCCTCCCCTATGTCTCTCACACGTGCACACACAGGCGGGAGAGGTATGTGTGTGGGGGAGGGGAGGTAATGAAAGGATCCAAAAAAAGACTGAATAAGAGAAGGAAGAAGAATTGTCGAAGAGGCAAGGTCTATCTCCGCTCGTGTGTGTGTGATAGGGCGGGAGGGAGGCTTAGGTGGGTTGGTTGACCCAAATTGGAAATCGGGGCAGCCAAATTAAGCCTAAACATAGCCCCAAGGTTGAACCGGTAGCCCAATTTTGGCCCAAGCCACAAGTATTTGGGCTTACCTGACTTGATGGACTTGGGCTGGGCTAGGTTGGGCTACGGACTGACCTGCTTGAAGTCACATCCTTGCTGTGAACTGCTTCCTTCTAGCTTCATCTGGATGTTCTTGGTTGATAAATTTTATCGGTCAACCAAGTATGCCGTTTTTAAATGTCTCTCTCTTTATATTCTACTCGATGTGTAGAGGCCAATCGGGTGGTTACTTTATGGTGGTGGGAGAGTAAACTGAAACCGAGAAGCTGGTTTCCTCTCCCCAGGAGTTCTAATGGGAAGTTGTGGATCATTTACTCTGCACCACCTTCCAGGGGGTTGACATTGAACAAGACAGCTTGTGGGGGATCGTTGACAAATCCTTGGATAGTCTTGGATCTATTTAACCCAGATTCATAGACTAAGGCCCATGATGATGGTATTAACGTGTTGTTTTCGTTGACAAATCTTTGGATATTCCTTGGATCTACTTAACCCAGATTCATAGGATAAGGCCCATGATGATGGTACTAACGTGTTGTTTTATGTCGAGTAGTTAGTGAAATATTTGTCATATCGTTGTATCTCAGTTTTAAATGCCGCACGATAATGTTAGCATGGCTAACATGGTTTTGACTTTGTTTGATGTCCTATTCTTTACTCTGGTTTACGTTAAGAGGAGCTTATTTTACCACCTGGGCTCTTTTGCCGGCTGGTGCTTCTCACATGTTGTCCTCTAGCTGACTTCATCCGTTGTCTGACTTCATTTATTGTTTTCTTAGTCACTGACTTCGTTTCTAAACATATTATTTTTTGGATGAGTGCAGGGCTGATGAAGCTGAGGAGCCAGCAGGAGCTGACGATTGATTGAAAATATACATGGGAACAAACGTGGAGAGAGGCCAGCCAGGACGAAATCTTCTATTGTTAAGAGACCTTACTGGCTTTCGTGGGTATATCTGCTCCAAAATTTTGATTTGCCCTCAGTTTACATGCTGGACTGGGACAGTTTTGATAGTCTAAAGCAGATTCTGCTAGTTTTAGAGTGGTGGTCTTTTTTTTTTTTTTACTTTTCAGGCTGCCGTTTCCTTGTGGCGGGACCTCTTTTAATTGTACACATTTCTTTGATCCTGTTATGTGGTTTGCTCGTTTGAACACTTATTACTTGTTAGGGATTGCCTTGGTTGCTCTTGGTATTGTTTTGCGTAGACAATTTCGAGCAGTGGTGTGTGGAGTTCAGTGTTATTATTTTTTGCAAGATCTGTTGCAACTTTTATTTTCTTAATGTTTTGAACACTCTCTCATGTATGTAATGGGCACACACGCAGAATTAGATGGATTTTTTTGGATGAATGGATGGTTCCTTGGGCCCTATTTGGATAGAATATCAATTTTAATCTGACGTGTATTTTTGGTATTAATACCTTTATTTGTAAGATTACGTCAGAAAAACTAGTACAAAAAAAATTACAGAAAAACAAAGTCGAATGGGGAAAAGGGTGCTGGTGGTGGAAAAGAGAAGAAATTAGTTCTGTTCTTGTGAAAGTTATATTTTGACATCCTATATTCGAGTTTTAGATATGTCTTAGATCTGCCTTGTGATAATATAATTGATCAGGGATATTAGTATTAATAGTTGCAGAAGTACTAAAAAATGTCTTGCTGCTACTGTTTAAACATTGCGATCAAGCACGTTAGATGGGTCAAAAAATGTGTGCTTGCTGCTAAGAAGGTTTTGCTTTCTCAAACTATAAAAATTGGGACCTTTTTGAATCTAAATTCTGTTTAATTTTAGATTGGATGGTCCCAAAAAAGATGCCCCACATTTAAGTGTTGGTAGCGCTCACCGTCAATAAGATAGATCACCGTCAATAAGAAAGATTTTTATCAAGTGTTATATTTTTATTTTTTCATTAACATAAATATTTAGATCAGAGTTTTTATAAATATTTGACATTATTTTTACTGTCTGACCGCCATTTAATATAAATCAGCCTTCTTTCTCACCCGAATTTGGATAAATACAGATTCAAATTAGATTAGGCGAATTTTATCCGTTTAACAAGTATCCAACACAGTGGATGTCGGATATAGATAATATTCAGATAATAATAAAATAGATGTAGAATTATGGTTATTCCACTCTATTTAAGATCTACTCCATTACAACGATCACTCTTAATTTAATGGCCCATATGTGACATATAAATTATAAATCCTAAATCTTAAATTCTTAGTCATTATTGTTTTTTGATATTATAACTTTTTTTTAGAATTATATATATATTTTCTAGTTCTTAGTTCACCTAATATATCTCATCAATGCTCATATTTTCAAAGCCGATAAAATTAGCATCTGCTCTGAATTTGAGAAATATCCAATAAATTATCTATTTCTTATCTGAATTTTATTCAGAGCGTATCTAATTAATTATTTCAAGTGGATAGAGAAAAAAATATATACCCGCTTCTTACAGCCCTACATGTTATAACCGCGGCAATGATCGGAAAAATGGCTGTAAACCCAACTCAAGTTGAGTTCATCTCTCTACGATTATACAAATTCCTCTCATCCCACCGTCACCAACCTTCGCACAAACATGCTCCCTATAGCTATATAGCCTTCAAAATTTGATTTTTCCCTTTGTTGGGGGGGAGGGGGGTGGGTGGTTTCAAACCTGTCTGACATTCTATTCGAGATTTTTGTTCGAACAATATGTTCTATTCGAGTTCATGGCCTTTGACCCGAGCTATAAATATGCGAGTTTTAATGGAGTGTTAAAGTCAAAACAATAGAATAGTTTCAGAAATCTGGGTGGAAGCGCAGTATATTTCAGGAATATACTGACCGGAACCCCCCTCATGGTGGTTAAAGAACGCGCCTTGTCATGTATTAATTAAAGCGGAAACCCAAGTTGGAGAGCCGTCGTGCTCATCTCCCTCCGACCTGCATCTGCTTCTTCCGTATTTCTAATTCCGATTTGGAGGTTGGCGACGAGGAGGACACGTCCGGATGGGACCTGTGTGGCTGTGGGCATGTAAAGATGTAAAAAAAGTGCGATCTTTGCGATAATCACATTAGACTTCTGCCCCCAGATCTTTGCGATTCTGTTCTTTGCTTCACGCGCACCTGCTCGTCAGATCACCAGAAGAAACCAACCCAGATGACCAAGTTGACCCCGTGGTATGACCAGGGTAGAGCCTTCCAATCTGTCATCCTGACGGCACTACTCGTCACTTTCTGTATTGTCGGAACAAGAAGTTTACCAAAAGTAGGAGAGGGGAAAAAAGGGGGGAAAGACTTTGCACGTAGAGGCCCCATGGCGAGCCAGGCGGGAAAACTGCGGAGTCCGGAGTCGGGCGCGGCGTGAATCATCACGTGGTGGGTGGTGTTGTGCGCTTCTGGGTCGGAGGATTCATGGGTCGCCAAGATTTTGGAGGAACGATGCTTCCTTTTGTTTGTCCGAGGACCACCGTGGGGGTGCCATTGGGGGGGGGGGGGGGGAGAGGGGGTTTCGACCTCGACAGCGACGAGGACGACCGTGGGGGGGGGGTCGGCGGCGTGGAAGGGGAATTAAAAACCTCCGTGGGCGGTGGGCGTTGACGGGGGCAAACACCGCCCGCCACACGCGCCCCGCGTTCATACGACCTCGCGGGGAGGGGGCCAAAGCCCAGACTTTTCAAAAGTCTGACGATTGATCACAGGAAGGAAAAAAGAAAAAAGAAAAAAGAGTGACAGCAATCGGCAGAATATAGTAAGTTCCTCAACGGGGGCTGCAAAGCAGAAGAAGAAGACAGAGGAAGCCTGCGGAGGCGACCTGCCCAATCCGCGCGTTGTGGGCGCGAGGGCGGAGGAGAGGCTGGGGGAGCGCGGGCTTCTTCCAAAATTCAGACTTTTCCCCGCCGCCCTTTGCTCGTCCGAGGCATATGACGACCGGTTGGTGAATTGATGGTTGATGCGTGAGAAGGGCGGGAGGGCGTAGAAGGGAGGGGGGAGGTTGCAGTGGTCGTCTCGGCGGAGATGGGGTGCGTCTGCTCGAGAGGGGACAGGAAGGTGGACATGGGGGACGAGCTCTCGTTCTCCGACATGGTCGTTGCCGGCGACGTCGTTGCTGTCCCTGCAAAGGGCGGGAAGGCGCCTAAGAGCTTCTACCACTGCGGGAAGATTAAGATGACCCCCGGAAGGCGGGAGCGAGCAAGGTTGGATTTTTTCTTTCCATCTGCACATTGGTGTATACTTCTTTTCTATGGTCATCATACATGAGAGATAACAATAATGATTCGAACTGGTGACTTCTAACCCTTTGAAAAGCATACGTCCCTGCTTATTCCTCCTCTTTGAGTAGTTAAACACCTGTGTATTGGCATAGACAATTGAGATGATGACACCACATTACTGCCACATGCATTTCAAGTCCATTGACTCATAAACCATTCGTTTCTACTAAAAGCAGCTCGCCCAATTGTAGAGCAATAGACATTAGAGTATTCTTGTGGAAAACTATCGGCAAGGGTGTTAATCTGTGTGAAGAACATAGGCAGTGGGTTGACAATAAATATCACGATGGATACTAGACTCAGGTTGGAATATAATCTGAAGTTGTTAGATGTGAGTATTGTCTCTGGATGTTTTTTTTTAATCGATCCTAATCAAACAGCACAGTGATTTACTTCTCAGCGGATAGCTGTCGCACCTTTATTTCTAGGATTATGTATCTCCTTGCATGTAGAGATGAATGCTTGGTAGCTCAGAGATGAGCCCAAGTTCAGTGAACTGCACATTTATGCCTATTTGACATTGCACCAAGCAGCTAACTAAGCTAAGTTCTGCCAATTTTTAAATCCAGTTTTCCCTTTGGTGTACTGCTTTTAAGTAATGATTTGTGTTTCATTCTTAAAACATAGGCACTCCTTGCATTATGTGCAAAAGAAGGTTATTTCTTAGACAAAAAAAGATTTCCTGGTGGAAACACCTACATTTATGTCTCTGAATCAATCCCATATTACAGTTATTCTCTCCCTTATGTCTCTGAATCAATCCCATATTACAGTTATTCTCTGATCGTGAAATTTTTTTTATAGGTCCCAGAAATGAACTCCATTTTGGGAAGAGCTGGTATTGTTGGTCTGGGGAAAGCTGTTGAAGTTTTGGACACCCTTGGGAGTAGTATGTCAAATTTGAACACTGGAAGTGGATTTCTGTATGGAATGGTGAATCGAGGAAATAAAATATCTGTTTTAGCATTTGAGGTGGCTAATACAATTGCTAAAGGTGCTACCCTGATGGTATCTCTCTCAGAGGAAAATGTCCAATTACTGAAGAGTGATATTCGGCAATCTGAGGGTATAAGACAGCTGGTCTCTACCGATTTCCAGGAGCTCATGTGCATTGTTGCTACTGACAAAAGGTGTTCAGACCTAACTGCCTGCTTGGGGAAGGATGATACTTGATGAATATGAGTAGTTCAATGTTCTCTAAGATATAGAGTTTAGCATTGGTGAAATTCCTGTTTAATGATGCATTGTTTCTTTTGACAGAGAGGAATTTAATGTCTTTTCCAAAGAAGTAGTCAGATTTGGAAACCTATGCAAAGACCCTCAATGGCACAACTTGACTCGGTATTTTCAAAAGTAAGGTAGAAACTTTGTTTTGTTTAATAGTTGTATCCTAACCATCAGTTTAAAACAGCTACTCTAAGTTGGACTAAATGATTGTAAAATCTAGATTGGACTTGGATCCTACACCCCGGCAACAGTTAGAGGAGGAGGCAAAGACAACAATGCAAGATCTTCTGAATTTGGTACGGCACACATCTGTAAGTGCATGTCTACAATTAAGTTTATACTTTTTTTTTAATTCTTCCTTTTTCTTTGTCCTATCACAATAGTTGTTTGCTTCTATGTTTTCTCAGTATTCCTTGTTTTATGACATCATATCGTTTAGGTATGGTTCCTATACGTGATTCCCTCAAGCATAAATTTTGAACTTATTTTGACAATAATTCAATTACAAACTTCAGACATGGATTCTAATGGATATTCCTGCTTGTAATACTGCAATTTGAAAGAAATAGATGTATATTCCTCCTTCAAGCTGTGGAAATTATTCCTAATTAAGGTGAAGAAATAGACGAGTTGTTTTAGTAGGGTCCTTAAAACAGAATTTAGAGACATTGGTGACCTGTTTTTCTTGTCTTGGACTATCCGCTGCTTCATAGCATTTGGCATAAATGGGTCTTTCTGTTCTTTGCCTCTTAGTAAATGCTAGAATTTTTTCCCTCCCATAGAGTTAACCGTGCAGCATAAGTTTCGTAGAAAAATTATTATCTTTTATCATATTATGATCAGTATTCAGTGTGTTTTTCAGAGATCATTTGGAGGGTAAACTTGGCATTTTAGGAACAGTATATGATAAATAGGTTTCTTGACTAGCTGACTACCTAGTAGCACAAGTGCTAGTAAAAGGAATACATTTCATCATATTACATTGACATTCATGCTACGTGTGGAGTAGTTTTGAAATGTAAATCTGGTATTGCCCTGTTGGGAAATCTGAATGATGTGGCGGAATTTTCAACTAGGAAAACATTTGAGGTCCATGATATTGTTTTTGTCCTTTTTTGACAACATTTGGAATCAACAAATCTATCCTTTTTTGCTATCTTATACAGTTGATGATACCAGTGAATAACTTATTGTATGATTTCATGTGCCATGAAATATATTTGAACCTGTTTTTCTTCTTTTATTATAGATTAAACTGTTGTAGATGCAGTAATTAAATGGCTAGTTAAATACATTCTTGCAAGTTACTCTGCTTAAGAAAAGATATTTAGTCTGTCATGATAGCTGACACCAAATTCATTTCAATTTTTCATCTTCTTTAGAAAGCTGTATGTGGCTTTGACCTAATTTTGTTTTCTTGAACCTTGTCTTAATTCTTACCATCTGTTTTGATAATGAAACAAGCTTCTATTTGTAGGAACTATACCATGAATTACATGCATTAGACAGACTTGAACAGGACTATCAACGAAAGCTTCGAGAAGAAGAATCATTCCCTACCAGCCAACAAGGTAAATTGTGCAGACAAGTCTCCTTACTGCTTGGTTTCAAACAAATGAGCTTCTTGTCACTTGTTACATCAGGTCCCCATGGTATGTAAAGAGTAACATGGAAATCAGCTCTGTTATGGTTCTGTTCTACGATTTGGACATAGACTTTTGCCTAATTGCAGGCCAGTTTGGTGTAGTTTAGGTCCCGATCTATCTTATTTATGAATGAAATTGAAGGCTAGAAAAAATTTGCACCGGCAATGATTATTTGTTTCAGAATGAGCAAGTTGTTCCTTACGGACCATGACTGTAATTTCTCCTCCATTGTTCAGGAGAGACTCTTGCAATCCTGCATGGTGAGCTAAAACAGCAAAGGAAGCTGGTAAACAGTCTAAAGAAAAAATCTCTATGGTCTAGGACTTTTGAGGAGGTAATATATCATCAACTGTTACTTATGAGAAAGATGTTGAATTAGTATAATGAAGTTCAACTTCACTGGTATATTGTATTCTTTTAGTTTTATAGTTACATTTAGTGGATCAGTATCAACTAGGAATCATTTAGGAACTGGTCAAATTGTGGAACACTACTGTGTATTAGGGCTGTGAAAGGGTGGGCCTTGGGGCTTTCTTTTGTTTCTGGCTGAGTTGCCACAGTGTCTTAGTCTGTCACAAAATGTCTTCTAAAAAGGCTAAAACGTACTTAATGTTGGTCAGGCTTCAGCCTGATGTCTTGGGAACCCTGTGCTTGGTGGGCTAGAAACATAAATCCCTATACAACATGGAGCTATGCACGGGCCTGGTGGCTTTGGAAAACCGGGATGGATGCTCCTCATTCCCGTGAAATGTGGGCAGGGGGTGGGGGACAGGACAACATTGGCAGGTTCCAACTCCATATTATTGGATACACAATGTTGGACTAATGATATCAGTTATTCACAATATTTTGACCTATGTTTAGTCCCACATGTTCACAGATGCGAGCCACATCAATGAAAGTGGTATGGTCCACCTGTATTATTGCACTATTGTAATTTATTTATGAGTGTATACTGGTTTTTCTAATGCACAGTTTGTGACGGGCCAGCTCAGGCTCAGAGTTCAAATAGTGAGCATTGGGCATGGGCCAGATTCGGTTGGCCTGGCCGGACATAGACCTGTCCCATTGACAGCCCTATAAGTAATAGAGATAGCTGAGACTTGTTTTAAGCAATGGATCTTGCACCCATAGTCAGCCCTACATATTCTATAAAATTAGTCCTCAAACATCCTAGTGTACTATTACCAATGCAAGGAGAGTAGCTTTCTTTTGGAACTTAATTATCATTGTCTGTCATATTCTTGCTTCTTGTGTAACATTTTTCACCATTGTAGGTGGTGGAATATCTTGTTGATATCATCACCTTTCTCCATAAAGAGATTTTTGTGGCGTTTGGTCATACAGGTAGGAGAACAACAGTAATTTCTTTACTTAGCATCTTTATTATGGTTTGAGCTGGACGCATGTTTGTTCCAATTCATGTACATACCTTAGTTTGCTTATTCTTGATTAGTTCTTGAATCTTATGGCATGGGGAAAATTTATCTCTTTATCTGTTTCTTGATCTTGAGAAGAGGATTGTGTCTTTCAGTTGGGTGTTGAGTTGAGTGAATGAAGGAAAAAAACTTGTCAGTCATTTGCTAGTAAGCCAATGCCGGCTTGTATGCCAACTTCAACTTCCAGGTAATCCTGGAAATGCCACATGGGACACTGCCCTACGCAAAGCCCGCCTGATCATCATCATCCATTAAGTAGCTATTACTTAAGTGTGTCATACAATGTTCAAGCTGTGTAGCTTAGTCCACTATCTTAGACTCCTCTTAATCAAGAATTGTGAAAACTTTTTTTTTCCCCAAAACATGTAATCAGTGACGCATGTTGCTTACATCTCATGATGTTGAACCAATTGCTCTGGAATTGCAAAATTTAGTACCAATAGGGAATAGTAAGTCTGCTACAATGCAGTGCAAGACACAATTAAGACTGATGTGATTGAAGATAGCCTGACATTAGATCTTTTTTTTTTTCTCAAAACAAATATTTTGATGTTAGAGAACTCAGAAAAATCTCCATCCTTTTCTTGAAAAAGCTCTTTATATGGAAGCCAGTCTGATGTTTCAAAGAAAGTAGCTGTGGAGATTGGGGGGGGGGGGGGGGGGGGGATGAAAATGGGAGTTAGACTATGGTCCATGCTAGTGTGCTATTGCATGAAAAGATATAACATCAGACAGCAATTACGTCAAGATTTTTCCTCGAACTTTGTGGTCACTCTGGGAGTCTGGGTATGGTCGATAATTGGAAAAAAAAAGGTGTACCAAACATGTCCAAGTGTATGTAAATGGCAGTTGGGAATAGTAGGTATTTGAAACTTTGGACTGGCCTTGTGGGGTTTATCTCCCTTTCAATTCTTCAAAAAGTATGTGTTCCCTTCCAGATTCATATCCAACTGATCCTTACAGTTAGAGATGTGAATAGAGCAATACAAACTGTGTCTATATATGCATTTCTTATGCATATTTCTACATGTTTGACTTCAAAATAACAATAGCCATGTTAATGTATGTATCTCTTTCTTTCTGTTTGAATTATGTGATTATGAATAATTGACATACAGAGGTGCACAAGTTTCCAGTACAAAGACATTAATCCCAGTTCTGGTTCAAGTAATTTTTTATGGCTCTTTGTTGTTGATGCTATTTTCAATTGGGGATGATCGCCTGTAATTCTTTCTTCCTTAGTTGTCCATTGTCTATAGTTGGTGAGGAATCCCTCTTTCACCTTCAATCGTGTGATTCTGTTTATTCTTTAATAAAATTTGGTTGTATGATGTTATCAAAAAAAGCATCTCTGACTCTGAGTACTAGTTGAATGTTGAACTTTTAGAACTATGCATATTGATGGCAAATTTTTCTAAAGAAGCCATTGCAACCTGCGTCTTGTAGATAACCCATTGTCTGTACAGAGTTCATGACCAGAACATGTTCATGCAGTTATTTATTAAATCATTTATTTTGGCAGGTATCAACATAACCGACAGCAGGTCAGATCATAACCCTCAAAGACTGGGTGTTTTGGGCCTTGCTTTGCATTATGCCAATATCATCAACCAGATAGATAACATAGTAAGTTTGAATACATTTCAAATCATCAATATGGTATTCTTTTACTGTCAAAAAAGTTCCTTTTGCCTTTATCAAAAAGAGAAGTGAAATGAACACAACAAACATTCTAATAAAGAAGAAAGCAGGCCTCTCAATAAATCTCCATTAACGTTGAAAGTAGCTCAAAGTAACCAGTGTCTTTGGTCAATTTCCCTGTCAATATTTCTTATAGACTTGGATGTTAAGAGTTAAGACATTGTGATTTTTGCTAACCTTAAAATTCCTCTTATTTTTCAAGATAGAATGTGTTTTAATAGACATGCCTAATGCCTTAGCACCTTCCCAAAAAATTTTACATTCCTTAGCATTTAAGAACAAGTAAGATTTAAAGAATTCCTAGTCTTACAAGAGTGGCTTGCTACCAAGAAATTTCAGCTTCCCTAAAGAGAGGAAAAGAGCACTACGAATGCTTTGAAATGGCCAAATGAGAGCTACATGTAGCCTTGTTGCCTGAATGGTGATGGCTAGCCATTGGAAATGGTTATCAAGCACTGGACAACATGTCAACATTCCCAAGAAAGACAACTATTGCATTTTTTTGTTGGGGGAGAGGGGTGTTGGTTCAGCAGCCCAAAATATCACAATGTGCATGCTGAGACAATCCAGCTCTTTCAAAGTTGCTTCTGTCCTCTTTCCTCTCTATATTTTCCCCTCTTTTCATTGTATCTCAATCTACATGCTTCTTTTAGGGTTTTGAACACACTGTGCATTATTCTGACTAGACCTCAATATATTGCCTCAAAAACATATGTCAGGGTTAATTTCTTCTCTGGGAATTACAAAGTGATATGTAAATAAAGAATTAGCATAATGTCGGTTTGTTCAATTTTTATGTACTTCTATTTGGTTTCTTGAAACCTAGGCTAGAAGACCTCTTCCAAGAAACAAGCATGGTTAGTGCACTTTTATCTGTCTAATCAATTTCCAGCTAATTTCCATTGAAGCTGGTGTGTGTGAAAATGCTCTTATGATTTACTGAAAATATGATAGACAGATATAGAATTTAAATTTGCGGTTCCTAACAAATAAATTGACGATGTTGATTCAAGAAGATATCTTCTTGATCATATTTTATCTTTTTGGTAATTAAGCTGTCTTTCTGAAGATACATTAAAAAAGCTGTCTTCCTGAAGATAAAAGGTGTTAAGTCCAATGTTTTAGATGGCTTAATCTGTAACCACCCTATATCAGCATTATTTCTGCTCCACAAATTGTCAATCTTATCTTTTTTATGCATTAACAATTTTCCTTGTATTCTTCTGAATAAGACCTGTTACCATATTCACTTTAGATGAGTGCTCAGGAAAGGTCGTTGTGCATGAAGTTTACGTTTGTTGAAGAGTAGATATTTTTATCTGTATCTATTTGGAAATATCTGCCACTAACCACATATGTTAATGTGCACAAAGGTTTCTAGACCATTATCTGTTCCTCCAAATACAAGAGACACTTTGTATCGTGGATTGCCAGCTACAGTAAAGGCAGCTTTGCGTTCACGGTTACAATCTTTTCATGTCAAAGAAGAGGTATTCCCAAAGTTTATAAATAAGCATTGGTTCTAGACTTTTAAGAGCATGTTTCCGTTTTCTCATGCATTGACTAATAAATAAATCATAAGCTTTGTCCCAGCAGTCTGGAGTTTCTATGGTCTGGGTAACTTCAAAGGTTCTGACTAGAAACAGTCTGTCCATTGACCTGGTGGTGGCCTTCATTGGTAGAGCAGGGAATATGGTTTCTACTGGAACAGAATTACGATACAATGGTGGATCATTAGTTGTATGAACTAGTGGTGAAAAATAATTGTACTTGGTGAAAACTAATGTAGCAGAGATGAGGATTCTGGGATGGATGTGCAGAAAGAGTAGAAAGCGTAAATTTTCAAATGAATTTATGCATGGAAACTTAGTTGTAGCCCCAATGATGTTAAGCTTGGGGAAAATATGCTTTTAAATGATCTCAACTTGTGTGCCTTCTTCCAAGTTCTGCATAGGGTAGAAGTTGCGGTCAAACTCCAAGTGGGAATAAGCAAAGGACTTCAAAAGACTGAATATAAAATGGTTTGACACAGTCAAAGATACTATTCTGCTGGGTTTTTACTAGAAACATGACTTTGGATAGGATCAAAGTGGCAGGACAAGATTCATGTCGCCAAGTGCCTAATAAATGGAAGAAAGCTCTCGTGAGAGTTTTATTATCCACTTTTTCTGCAGATCATTGTGGCATTAAATCCATAAATCTTATTGTACCAGTTTTGCATGTTGTTTGGCAAATTGAAACTGTCACATGTTCAGTTTATTAACACAAACTGCGACTTATCCTGATAACTAATAGTTTTGAATCTTTTGCAGTTAAATGTTCCTTTGATCAAGAGTGAGATGCATAAAATTCTCCAATGGATTGTTCCCATGGCTGATAATACAGTGAAGTATGACTGTAACCTTATTTCATGGTTATAATAGTGCTAACTTCTTGTTTATTTCCTACGTCCTCTTAGGCTTATGCTTGTCTTCTTTGTCTTATTCGACAGAGCACATCAAGGTTTCGGTTGGGTTGGAGAGTGGGCAAACATGAGGTCTGTTCATCTTAACTTTTAGCATTTTCTATTATTTGCTTGTACCATTGTCTTCCCAGTTAATTGCTGCCATTCAATCACAAATTTTAAGCTCAACGTCTATGGGACGACCCCTGTTTCTGCCTTTCTTTTGTTTCTACCAATTGATTCCATGCAAACCCTCCTTGCATAGTATATATTATGTAGCCCCATGGGTTTGGTGGCAGCACGCTTGCATTCTGCATATCTTTTTTTGTTTCATGCCTTGGAATTTTGAGACTAAATTTGCGATTTTAATTCTACAGCACCGAGTTTAACAAGAGGGCGGCCCTTCAGTATAGTGCGATTCGTATTCAGACGCTTTATCATGCAGACAAGGACAAGACAGATGAATACTTACTTCAGCTGGCAGTATGGCTTCATCATTTGGTGAGCCAGGTGAAAAATAGAGGCTACGGGCTCAAGACCTCAAGGTCCTCCAGATATCCTGGCCGGAAGAATACACCTCTAGCTTTAGACACAAAACAAAACTTGTCTTCGGCTTGCAACGACAAAAAACCCATAATTATTCAACTGTCTGAGGAGGACAGAAAGATGTTGGAATCTATAAGCTCCAAGAGGCTGGTTCTCAGGAGGAGCAAAAGCCATGGTTATATTAACAAGGAGAAGGAAGGGAGAACAAGCCGGGTGCGGGGCATCGGCAGTTCTTCGTGCCGAAGGTTTAGATTTTCAAATTGAAAGGACAAAGCTTCTGGATGTAATAGATGGGAATGGATACACTTGAGACACCCACTCCCATTTCTTCCCTCCATGAATAGCTTCGTTTACCTTTTCATTTTTAACATTTTTTTCCCCTAATCCTGCCTCAAGATTGATTATCTTGTATATATGCATATATACATGTATATGTACGGAAGATTCCTTGTTGATAAGTGTCTAGTCATCAGTGATAATCTAGTGCTTGTTGTATATCCCACTTGTTTGAGAGAAAGTGATGAGAAAACTTGTTGTACTTGATCTTTTGATATCCTCTATTTCTTGTACAGTCCATATACCAATCTTTTGTATGCATGGAAGGATTATAAGAGCTTCCATGGAGGGGCACTACCCTTTGCCTCCTAATGCATGCATTGCCACAACTGGCCCTTCTCTCCTTGTTGGTGAGAGTACTGTGCATGAGTAGCTAAAGAAACCCTCTTCCTTGACCCTTTTCTCCTCTGACTCTTTGTTCTCTTCTTTCTGTGAGTACCTTCATTGATGAACTATTCTCCTCGAGTTACGCCTTAGTAAATAATTTTAAGGCTGTGTTTGGAATCTTGAAATAAGTCGTAAATTGGTTATTGCATGTAAGAGTAATGCATGCTATACATTTAGGTGTAAAGTGAACACCAAAGTTGTAAATACACCTTCATGTGACTGGTCTACATGAGAGATTGCGAGTGATCGAATTTGGGACAAGACATGAAAGTTTGGTTCTCTCTTTCTACTCCCATGTGGGTCAATCATATAAGAACGTATGTGTCATGTCAACATTTGCTGCACATTAATTACTCTTCATATAAATCCATCTCCAATCCCACCAATCCATATGCTGGCAGGCTTCGACCATCTCTGTGCATAGCACAAGAATCCCATCAAATTGTTTATCTCATAAGACATCTCTAAAATCTTTCAAAGTCACATCCAGGGAACATGTTCCATCATCAACATATACTAAATCTGACTAAGAAGCTTCAAAACATTGAAACAAAGCATAATCTCCATAGAGAGAGCAAGATATATATTTAGGTCAAATGTGTATGTATATTTCTCGGAAATATATGCGTTTGTGCTATCGATGCAGTAAACAACATTACAGATATTTACAATCACTGGGATTACCATAATACAACTTCAAAATCGGAGCTACAGCACTTGTATGATCCCGAGTAACAGGTTGCTTCTGATGCTCGGGACAAGTCAAAATCACTCAAGTTTCATGGACCAGTCAAAAGCCATGTATGCAGAGGGGGCAGGCGTAGATTCAGCTACTAGCAGGGGTTAGAACATTGTCTCCTCCCCGGCTGTGTGATGGCTTTCATGCTGGTCAATGCTGTAGAAGGCAAATAACCTGTTATGGTTTTTTAGATACATGTCATGTCTTCTTTTGCCTAGACTTCACAGATGCCCACTTGAAGTAGCCACAATTGGCTTCAGGGTTAGAAGCAGGTCCCTGAGATAACAAAAGGATAAAATCATCAAAATGTCAGGAAACTATTACGAAAACATTGAGACCACTCGGTTAAAAGATGCAAGAAAACTGCAGGCAAAATCTTGTGTGTATACCTTCGCACGGGGACACACATAAAATCCACGTCCTACATTTGGACCTGGTTTCTTTACCAATCTTGCAACACATGGTTCACCATGACCTTTACAAAGAGGCAAACTAGTCTGCATCCTCTGTTGAATCCTCTGCCACTCCAACAATGCATAGTTATTCTTTTCAAAGTCAAAAGAATTGGATACATCTATAGAAGTTTCATCTTGGTTGCATGGATGTACACTCTCTTTACTTCCACACCTATCTTTGTTCGCTTCCTGGCAAGTAATATGAGATGAATCTGCAGCTTCCGTCACATCACATGATCCAGATTCCTGTCTTAAAATATGAACCTGTGTATGTGAATCCATATTTGAGTCAACTGCATTAACACTTGAAATGCTCTTATATTGCTGGAAAAAGGACCTTATTGTTTGCTGGGAGCACTTAGTGTCACTTCGTTTCTTATTTTTGATCATGCTGCCGCGAATCCCTAGCTTTGCCTTCCCAGCTTTCATGATCATCAAAGAATTCCCAGTTTCACCGACAGAACTGCCAAACTGTTGTTTTTCACCGGGATCACAATCTTCATCTACAGAAGGGAAATTCTCGCCAGAAGGATGTTCAGATACATGAAGTTCACCTTCATGATTTGACATGATAAGCTCTTGACTAAGCTCTAGAGATTCACTACAATTTGCTCGATCAGTGTCCAAACTAGATGAAGTCAACCCATCTTGATTAACACCAATATGAACCTGCCTTTTCCGCAGCAATGACACTGCATACAAAGTAGAAGCACTAAACATACGAGCAATGAACCACAAAATATAGAAAAGATGCTAAAAGATCAGAATGAGAATTCATTATGCAAAAATGGGAATAAAAGAAAACTCCAATAGAAACTACTATATATATGAATCTTTGATCAATACAGGTAATACTGAAAAAAGCCAAGTTTAGAAGAATAGAAAAATAAGAAAGATGCACAACTGTTAGTGGCCATGGTTAGATAATATTCACTTCATCTTGTTTCTTTTTCTAATAGATGCAGATCCTTGACCCCCACAAAAACATGTGATCTTTCATAAAGTCATAAAGGCCACAAGTAAATTTACTCCCTCTATCAGTCAGTTTTGCACCCTAGAGTCAAGAACATAGGCAGCACAGAAAGTAGGTATTTATGTTTGTAAATCACTGCATGCATGGATGGCAGTTTCGGCCGAAACAGAAACATTTCGGCCCAAACGTAGGTCTGAAACCGAAACCGACACACCCGATACCGGCCTAAACAGGATCCTTTGAAGTCAAATTCCCTTAAACTTCCCGAAACTGTCCGAAACCGCTGAAACCGAAACCGGTTTCGGTTTCTGACCCAGCCGAAACTGAGTCCGAAACCGACACTGCCATCCTTGACTGAATGCTCCACAACTTGGTCAGTGTCTTGGCAGAAATTGCTTGCCAAAGTGCTGGAAGAAATTGTGCTGCAGGCAAAAGTTCTTGCTAAAGATCTACACATGCATTCCATCAAAACATCCATGTACAATCATGCACACAATTCACATATGACTTTCAATAAATAAAATTCTTTATGCAAATAAAAGATTTTGGCTCATGTATAAGTAACAAATCCTCCTACAGTCCCATGTTCTCGGTAACATTGAACATGCACAATGAAAGAGGATATTTCTGACCAATGGTCTGTTGCCATCCATGAACTTCTGGAATATATCTCACTGCCAGAGAAGGGGTGCTGTGAATAGGAAGTTGAGGCAAATCAAGTAAAGAAACATAAACAGGCACGTGATCAGAGCCTTCCAGTTTGATGCTTCTTCCTCCATTCCACCTGAAGAAGACAATAGAAATCACATCCTCTGAGATCAAATTTGTTACATGAAATAAATTACAATACCATTTACCTGGAAACAGTATCCTTCCCTCGTTTAAATTGAGTCATTATATCACAATCTTTCACATGACAATTGAAAAAGTTATGCCCTTCTCCATCAGAGTTTTGGTGTAAGCATTGTCCAGCTATAAGAATGTGATCAATCCTTGTCCCGTAATTGAATTCTTCCCCTCCCACCCTCTGTGGCCAGCATGTGTATGCTTCTTTTCTAGATTAATGGGGTTATAACACAAAGAAAACATGGATAAGCTGAATGATAGACAGTTAATGCATGTAAGGATACCAACAGTTATTCTTCAATAATATCACATAAAATAATTGCACAACCTGATAACCACCAACAGCGTTAGCTTTGCTTAGAAACAATGGGAACAAACTGCATGCTATTTCCCCCCCTTTGCACATGTTCTACCCTCAAGATTTCTCTGTGATGTATTTTCTTTCTTTTTCTAAGTGTGCCTACACTATTTGGAGGGCTATATTTTCTGAGTATATCATCCACTTTCAAGAACAAAAAGTGGGACAAGGACACTTTCTGGCAATGATCTATATAAACTACTAGTTTAGTTCGATACAGTATGTAAGGACTAACACATTTAAATTTGGGATGAATACCTTGGTTTAGGACAATGAAGAAAAAACAACCAATCACAGGGACTCGAAGAATGAGTGTGCTCTTGCAAGCATAACAGTAATAATTTAAGTGAATGATACCATATAATGAAAAGCAGGATTTCCTACTGAGAGCAACAATGCAAACTTGTATAGAGGTGGAATTTGGTTGCAAAGAGTGAAATAATTTTCCAATGAAAAAGAAGGCTGATTTTAAAAAATGGAGAAATAAATTAAACCTTTCTGGATGTTTTGATCTAAAAACATCGAAGAAAGAGCCTCCTGATTTCCTTAACAAAGATCTAAGCCATTTCCTAAACCTGCAATACAAGAAAAATGAAAATGTCGGTGATTCATGCAGACATAGATTTCTGATTTAAATCTGCTAAAAATATACTAATTTTATCCAACAGAGTCACAGTGCAAACACAAAAGGGGGAGCTTCCTTGACAATACTGAATATCCCTCACATACAACAATATCTGTCGTCAGATATGCAACCAATTACGAACTTCCAAAAACCCTATGACCCTTGTGTGCAGGTACTTTAACAGGGAACCTTCTCCCATCATACAGAAAAAGATAATGACAAAAGAGTCCTTATCCATGAGAAAGAGAAAGCATAAAAGCTTACGGATTGTCCTCAAAACCTGGTCCAGCATCACAGCAATCGATTGACGTAGGGGCAATATTGAAATCACCAACAACACAAATATTCTCCCCTGATGTAAGAGAGATTCCCATCTTCTCTACAACGATCACAATTTAAAAGGATTCCAAAATCAGAACAAAGTGTAAAGAACAACATCTAAAAAATCATGAGTAAATGGAAGACCACTGTAGTCACATGCAAATCCCTTCAATTGCTTCAAAATGAATGTTATATGTTTGAAAATTTTGATACACGCATTTCCACTGATCAACTTTTCTGGATCAAAAGTCCTGCCACATGCAACTTGAAGTGTTTTCACTGTCATATCATCAAACTATGGGGTTCTATTGTTTTTGTCCCAACAATAGCTAGGTGTTCTTCATGTCTTATGGCTCTTGATGATCTAGGAATTTCTACCATCATCTTCAATTAGGAAACATAGAAGGTTACCTGTAATATCTTGAAAAACAGGTGCTTAAAATAAACTCTTTCCTTGTTATCATCTTCAGCCCGGGGACCATAGATATTGATAAGAACTACACAGAAACCGGTTATCAGCTCTAACAAGTACAAACATTTTAATAGTAGATGGAAGGTGAAAAATAAGACATGTAGAAAACTCATCTAACCTTGTACTGAACTCGTAGGTTCCTTCTTCTCCCCAAGGCAAAACTTATAGCAACTAAGGAATAACTTGGATATATCATAACAAAGAATAAAGTGATCACTCACCAAAATGACCATGATCTGTGATGATACATCGCCCCTCGCTATCTACCTTAAGTACATCTTCAACTGTTACATCCTCCAGACCTTCAAGCAAGAAATCTGTTTTTGTAGCATCCCTCTTTCCAGACTGTTCAAGAAGACCCGTAAATCCCTCTTCAGCTGCCAAAGGTAATGCGACTTCTTTGCTTGAAAATGCCGAGGCAACTCGGCAGAATGTTGCAACACCTATGGAATAAAAAGACAAAACTACATAGTGGAATACATTCAAAGTGCCTGAAAAGAAATTATAATTGTTTCTACTTATTTCCCCCATATTCATGCAGACATAGAATCTTGGTTTCATTGCCTGCTGAGTTTTCTAGGAGACTGAATATCATGGAATTTTGTGAGAGTTGATTAACAACATGCAGTTACGTTGCAGGATGTGAAATATATAAACAAATAGTTGGTTTCACATATGGACATGACAATTCATAAGTATTAGGCAAGTATTAAAAAGGCTTGCCATCTAATTTTCCTACATTGACTCAGACTTCCCATGGGATGTGTACGATCAGATATGAGATGGTAGCATCTTGCACCATCTCAGGCCAGTTCAGTTGATGTTTTTTCCTTCATTATAACTTGTAAAGATATGTTAGTTTTTCAATGTTTTTAGCGCATTCTCTAACATGCCAAGTAATTATATGAATAGATAGATCATTTTATATGACATCTCAAAGCAAACCATCACGTATAAGGTTATAAACTGGTACATGAGGGATAAACACTTTCATAACTAGCAGACCCCATAGGCCAATGCGAGACAGTCTGAGATGGTCTGATATGGTGAACCATGAGAGTGAAGACCAAGTTCATAGAGAGTATGTATATACATACTTTGAGTTTTACTGTCAGCTCATTCAGAAAAGTGAATTTGGCTCACTTGACAAGTTGGTTTGAACTTTGTTGAATACTTAAATGAGCTGAGTTCAAGTGGCTGCCTTTGTTGATTGAGTTCAAGCTCAAAGTTTGACGCTCAACCTGAGTGCGAGCAGAATAATACATGGCAGAGCTCATTTGTATCCCGACGTGCCAGTGATAACCTTCAGTCTCTGAGCCGTTCCCTACCACCTACCTTCATTGACTGTTCTAAAAACAGATCATATCAGTCGTCTAACAAATATCATCAAGTGAACATTCATAGCAGTTCATACAATGGTAGCAAGCCTTCACATCACACTATCATGGTATATGAAGGCCTGCTTTCAAGAATCAGATCATAGGTTTCCATGTCATTTCCAATTTATACCGACTCAATGAATAAACACAGATCTGATCTTACTGAATTTCCTCTTTCTTCACGTTTTCTCTCTATGCAAATTACCTTTTGCAATTTTGCTAATTTAACAGACTTTCTTTTGTTCAAGGAATGGTAACTCTGTCTGGATCAACTATCTTGCTCCTTAGTCCTTGCTTCAATCTTCTATGACTTCTTTACATGATTGAACCTATAGTGGGAACTTTGTAGAGCAATGAAATGATTCAGACAGTAAATTGATGGCTCGTATTGGATGCAAAACATACTTAGAAGGTGGAAATAGAGTAATTTGGATGAAACCTAGAAAATCTGATGAACAAAGAGGTGAAGCTTGCTTGGAATGGTACTTCTGGACTTCGACATAAGCTCTTAAGTTTCTTTCTTTTAAAAAAGGAAGCTGGCAGCATAGAGATAAAAAACTCAATGCTCAGTCAAAATGCAAAAAGAAAAGGACAGGATATAAATATTATGTCTTTTCTGTTCAGAGTAACGACAGAGCCATTATACATGAAATTACAGCACCCTAAATGATTCAGATCAACTGTATTTCCTGCATGAATCGTTTGAGAATGACTACCATGACTGACATGCATTATCATGATTGAAACAGGCAAATCCTACCACCTTAATCATCGCTGAACAAAGAGTTCTCTATATTATACAATAGCATGTCAACGGTATAATTTTAAAATATTTACGCCACAAACATGAACAAAATGATATCCAAGAAACATGGGAGATTAACGTTTAGCAGTGTACCAGAATAGTACATTTTCCCTTTTTCGGTAGTACGAGTACAAGAAACAAATGCCTCATAGCCCTGCGGCATGGTTACATCTGCAGACAGGTCCTGTCTGGATAACTTCGTCTCCTGCGAATAATTGTTAGAGAACAGTCAGAAAATGGAGTAGAAGGAGAGCAAAACTTACTTCTGCTCCTTGGAGGGAGGAACGAAACAGGACACAACAATGTGACAACACCACGAAGGAGGAGCAATTACCATGTACCCAAAAAGTTGAGTATTTTGGGAAGAAAGGAGTTGAAGCTTTTTAATAGTCTAAAAAAGGGGGTGGGGGGGTGACATCTGTCCCACATTTTAAGATAAAACTGGTGATCAAGCAAGTATATTTCTAGTCCTTTCCAACCCACCACATCCTCCTCACCAACAAGGGGGAAAAAAATCTCAGACGCCTTTTTGTAAAAGCACATATGCTCGTACAGCTCCTTGGGAGCTCGGCTAGGAGAAAACACAGTTCGAGAGAAACCATCTTGCTTCCCCAACATTCTCATCCACGTGGTCAAGCATTCGCGACGCAGAAATGACCCGGAAATCTATCTCAATTTGTGAGAAACGACACTTTCAGTGTCCACACTCGAATATACATCAAAACAAACCCATCCTTGGAGCCATAGAAGAAGGGGTAGGTATAGATTAGCAAGCAAAATCCGCAGATATACTCAAAACAGAAGGCCGCACGAGGTTACCAGGAATAGTGGCGGTGGCGGCGGTGACGGGAGAAACAGAGAACAGGAAACCGCCTGCCGACGGTAATTTGATGATGGCATCCGAGAGACACTACCAAAAGGAGGGCGGGGAAACCTGGAAGCAGACGATGTCGGCGTCGAGGGAGTCGAGGAGGCGGAGGAGGGAGCCGTGCTGCGCCACCCGCTGCCGCAGCCCGTTCACGTTGTACGTCACGATCTTCATGGCTCCCGGGTGCACCCCCCCACCCCCTCGTCGTCTTCGCCGCCGTCCTCGCGGCCCTCCCGCGCTAAGGCATCGCCGGCAGGTTCTCTCTCCTTCGCGGCCCGGGAGCCGCGGTTGCGGGAGAACCGAGAAGAAGCCAGCATGGCTGGCCGTACCGGATCGAACCGGTCCGGTGAATCCGGTTCGGAGCTTTGCGGTCGCAGGGTCGGCCCCATAAGTTTTCCCCCTTCATATTTAATTTTCAATTATTAAATTTTAAATACAAATCGAACTAAATAAAATCGAGATATTTTTAAGGGAGAATTAATTATTAGTCCCTGGCAAGGATCTGATTTATTTTCAGGTCCCTGTCAGGTTTTCAACAGTTTTCTGGTCCTGCTTTATGCATGACTTATTTTTAAGTCCCTACTTTTAACTCCCGTTATCCTCCCCGTTATCTCAAAAGTGTGTAACCGTTATCCAAAAGTGTGTAACTGTGTAAGTACGTACTTACACAGTTACATGTGTAACTGCGTAAGTATGTAAATCCTGTAACTGTGTAAATATGTAATTACATACTTACGCAGTTACACATGTAACTATGTAATTACATAGAAATTTTATAAGTTTGTAACTCTGTAATTAGGGCTTACTAGTTACATACTTACATAGTTTTATAGGATTACCTAGTTATTTATTCGTAATATACCAAAAGTGTGTAACTGCGTAAGTACGTACTTACACAGTTACATGGTATTGCGTAAGTAGTAAATCTTGTAACTGTGTAAGTATGTAATTACATACTTACGCAGTACACATGTAACTATGTAACTACATAGAAATTTTATAAGTTTGTAACTCTGCAATTAGGGTTACCTATAACTACTTACATAGTTTAGAAGGATTTACCTAGTATTTAATTCGTAATATATATACTAAAAGTGTGTAACTGAGTAAGTACGTACTTACACAAGTTACATGTGTAACTACGTAAGTATGTAACCCTGTGTAACGTCGCGCATTTTCCGGATCCTCGTGGATCCAGGTTTAGTGGGTTGGTGGCCAATGTGAGGCCCATTAGTGTTGTATGTTTCTTATTAGATCCTTACGGGCTTGGTTATGGGTCTGTGTTGGTGTTCAGTACGCTGGACATCAACAGGGGTTGGCGTCCAGGTGGGTGACGTCGACTGTGTGTTGGCGGTCATGGGTTGCCGTTAACATGTTTTTGACGTCCATCGATGTGGACGTCTACTGGTTATTTTAATAGTTTTATTGCTTGAACTTGGCGTCGAGCGATGTGGACGCCTAGTTGTGGCGGTTTTGGTTAGCGACGCAGGGGTTGACGTAACCTGAGGCGCCTATGTTTTTAGGTAAACCAGAGCCTTCTTCTTTCCCATTTTCTCCTCTACTTTCCCCACCTTTCACCTTTGTGCCTCTTCACTACTTCCGACGGTTGAGGGAGCACGTGGGAAGGCCGTGATGGCGCGCGGTAGCGGCAGATCGGGCGGGGAATGACGGATTGGAGGGTGGTATTCGCGGGAAGCTCCGGGGGTTTCGGCGCGATTTGAAGTCTTTAGGAGTTTATTTGCGTTTCTGAGGTAGGGACTGGACCCCTTGACTTCTCTTGTTTGAATTGTTATGCTCCGTTGCACAAGATTACTTGTTAATTGTGTTTTTGGGAAAAGGGGTTACCATGCGGGAAATTGGGTGGTTTGATCGATCCAAGTATGGGATCTTATTTTCTGGTTTAATTATGGTATATAAATGTAAGGGGAAGTGTTTCCCTTGTTTTTCTTATTGTATTTATGGCTAGATTGCCCGTGCAATCGGTCTAGGGCCATTTGTGTTCTGGCGGGTTCTGCAGTGAAGATCGTGGTGTCAACATCGGTTGACGCAGAGTTCTTCGTTGGGAGATTAACGGCTAGGTATCTAGCCGTTGATTGTGGGTAAACGGCCAAGTGGTGGTCGCTACTTGGTGTGACAGCAAGGAACATTGTAGTCTATATCCTTTGGACGACAATCGATGTCGCCGCCAACCTGTGCATGTGCACAGTGTGTTTTCAATGGCATTCTTATTATAAGTGTTGCGGTGTATTAAACCTGTGGTGCTCTTAGAGCACGGGGCTTTTGAGGTCAGTTACCGGCTATGTAGTTGTGAAATATCACGGGTTTTGATGTCGTGCAAGTGGCTTGTATATGCATGGCACATCGTGCGTTATCATGTTTATTATATATTAATTATTGTGGTGTTGTGGCGATGAGGTTCACGTCTGAACCTAGCCTCGATCTTCTAGAATCTTTATATAATATTCTGGATGGAAAATTAGTAAAATACAAGTGTGATATATATGATTATCGTGGTCAGTGTTTAGTGTAACTTCACTGTCACTTTGTGACCAATGACAGGTCGTGGTATTATTATTAATGTGGTTTATGTATGTGTTTGTGTAGGTTAGCTTGTAAGTCATAAGGTGACTGGAACAAGCTATTCCTAACATATGTACCGTGATCGGTAACAGAAAGTGTTTGTGTATATATCGTGGTTGAGCTTGCGAGTGTGGTGGTCCGGCGCCTATTCCGGAATGCCTCTCTAGTCGGGTACCCCAGGTTCTTTGTGAGCCAGGCACGTGTGTTTGTTGTGCTCGGAGTTGTTCCGGTACAGTGTGGTACCGTTGAGGTCTGTGTCGTCTTCCTGGACACCCTCACTCCTGTGTTTGAGTTGTATGTCCGGCTGAGGGAAAGACGACAGTAGGGCAGCGGCTTGTGTTGGTGGGTGTGCAGTCGCTTGTAGCGCGCTCGTGGTTGGGGGTACAGACACCAGTAGATGTACTGGTCCCAGTAGTCCTGTTTTCCAGTGCCTCACTTTAGGGTGCTCCGGCCAGAGACCCTAGAGGTGCCAGGCATGGACCTGCAGTTGTGTGTCTGCAGGTGTGGTGTTGGTTGGTCTCCACAGTGTTTGACTTATTCTCGTGGAGCGGCAGTTGGACCTTTCGTCCGTGACTGCGAGGCTGAGAGGTGGTTCTTGTGTTGTGTTGTCCGGGTTGGATACTGGCCTGATCAGCCAGTAGACCGTTCCCGTGTGGCGGCGTCGTTCTTCCCGACTCGTGCTTTGTTAGCTCCAGTTGTGGTTGTGGTGATGTCGTTCCTTTCCGACTCGTGCTTTGCTACTTGTCGTGGTTTGTGAGTTAGTGATTCACAGTCGAGGTTTGACTCGTTCGAGGTGTGCCCTGGTGTTGGCACAGTTGTGACTACGGTTGTAGCTTGTGGTGTGCCCGAGTGGTGGCACAGTTTTGATTATAGTTGGTGAATATTGATTCACCAAATGTGGTTTAGTTTGCTATGGTGTGCCCTGATATGGCACTGGTTTACTTGCGGTTTCTGTGCTGGTGCTTTGTGGTAATAGGTACCTGTACCCTGTGTGGGTAATGGTTTGTGGGGTACGTCGTGTACCAGTCTGTTTTGGTGTTGACATGGAATTGTGTTTTCTGGAGGTCGTGTGGTGTGACCTTCCACACAATGTGCTTCACCCTCCCTCGGTAAGCTACCGTATATGGTTTTCAGGTGTGATGGATGGCCCGCTGTAGCCGATCATGTTACTTGGTGTATGGGTTTTTGACATATTGTGATTTGAGGTATACAGGACCAGCTTTTGTTAGCAGTCCTATTGCCCTCGTACTTGAGACGCGCCGTGAAGCTTGTAGCCTAGGCAGTAGTTTGCCTATGTGGCTTGTAGCTTAGGCGACCAGTCGTTGGAATAATGTGCCTGTGAGGCTTGCGGCCTAGGCATTTCAGTTGTTGAGCGGACTAGTCTGTGATTCCTCTTTCTTTATAAGGAATATGCTTTTGTTTATCAATTACTGTTTAAACTGTTATTTAAATATAAATGTTGTGAGCATGAAATGGTTGGCTATTGATGTTGTCAGTGAGACCATTGGGGTTGAGGTGTCCGTGGGTACGGTGTGTTTTGGGTAGCCCCTACTGAGCCAGTGACTTGTTGAGGCTCACTCCCCTACAGTTCTTTTCAGGGCTTGCCGAGTGGTTTGGCTTGCAGCAGCGTTGTGTCAGATTGTACCACCAGCAGTTATGTAGTAGAAATGTTGTGTGAGCTTGTGCTCCCTCGGGGTAGCCCTAGGTAGTTGTACTTTTTTTGACATGTATTAATGTAATGAGACAATTGTAAATTGTTATATGCAGGTATGAGCACATGTACTTTCTTGTGTCTTATACTGTTGTGGTTTGTCTTTTATATTCTTACTGGACAGTTGTGTGAGCTATCCCTTGCGAGACTTCGGTCCGTTCGCGGGAGGCGGATCTGGATATGGAGCCTTAATGGGCATAAATACCCCGGTCCGTCACAGTTGGTATCAGAGCAATGTCCAGTTAGAATATGAAAAGACATTGAAGTTACAATGTCCCAATACATGGATTAATGTCCACTGCTGGTAGTAAGTCTGTGGTTTTGTGTTGATTAATATAGTATTTATCTGAGGTTTTGTTCTGAAAAATGTGTTTTGAGTTGAGAATTGGCAGTCGTTAGTAGTCGTTGAAAGTTGATGTGATTAGAGGTGGTATAATCTGTGTGTGTGTATACCAGTGTGTTAGTTTGTGATAGAATGATTTGGTTGTTAAAGATTCGTAGTTAAAGAAATTGAGAAATAATAAGTTTGGATATAGAATTCAGTAAGTAAGTTACAATGAGATGCAGAGTTAGCAGAGATAGGTATATGGTAACGAGATGATGAGGAACAGCTTAGGGTGTCCGAAAATGATTAAAGGTGCAAAGTATAGTTGAGAACCTCAGCAAAGGTATTGTGGCATTAGAGATCTGAGTCAGATGATATCAAGGAACAGTGTGGATGAGAATGTGATTAGTGTTATGAAGAGTTTGGCATGATTAAGTAAAGAAGATCAGCTTTAAAAGAGGTACTGGTACATAGAAGCACAGTGATGATTAAGTGTACTGAGATCAAAAATTTGAGAAAAGCGTTGTTATGAATAGTGATGGTAATATGAAATTTGATATGAGGATTTGTACAAATATGTATAAAAAGGATCAGTTGAATAAAGAAAGAGAGAAAAGAAGAATCAGTGTGCAAAGAGATTTTCTAAGAATTGCATAAGAGAAAATATTTAGTTGATGAATGACAGGTTATGAGGAATGTTTTAGAGAGAGTTAGTAAAGATGGCTGTGCTAAAGATAAGAGCAGTGGAAGTTAGTAACTATGAGCAGTTCGAGGAAAATCAAAATTAAAGTTAAGTATGTTAGAATGAGTTCAAGGCAAATGAAATAGAATGGAAAGAAGTGCATTAATGGAGAAGCAGTTATAAATATTGAGTTGAGAAAAACAGCAAGGCAGACTGTAATATTTATGTTATTTAAAAAAAGAGTATTTAATAGAATGAGAGAAGCAGACAGAGCAAGTTGTTATATTTAAAGAAATTGGTATTTAAATTTGAGTTTTGCTGTATTTTAAAGAGGGATAATTAAATACCAGAAAGATTTATAGTATGAACGGTACAACAAGATTAGCCAGGCATCAGAATGAATAAGAGAAGTATTTTGCGGAAAAGATGTTATGATTAAAATGACTGGCAGTTTATATAAGAAGAGATATGGATCAGAGAAAGGAAGAATTAGTAATGATGAAGTGATAAAATCAGATGAGTCAGAAAATGTCAGTCAGAGTTTGCAAATCAGTGCAAAAGAATGATTAATTGAACATAAGTGAACTGTTATTAAGATATTTCAGGGTTTAATGCTGGAGCAGATTGATTAAGTAATATTTGGAAATTTTATGCCCCAGAATTATGAGATTAGCCAGAGAATGTCAGTAAAGCAAGAAAGATATATGAAGAGTAAAGCATGTTAATAGCAATTTGACAGGTCAGAAATTACAGTAATTTCTTCAGCATGAATTAATTGAATGAGATGATTTGAGAAGCAGTTAAAGTTAGAAATGAATGCAGTTGAAGCCAGAAGAAAGTAATTGAAAGTAATTGTTCGGTGTGATCAGAGTAGCGCAGCAGAAACTAAAACAAGAAAGATTTAATATCCACAGATTGTTTAAGGTTTACTGGGATAAGAAGAAAGTGTAAAGTTTGCACAGTGGAATAAAGGAACAGAGTTTATTATGGTTTTTAATCAGAGATGACTTGAAACGGTATGAGCAGAATAATATGAAAATGACAGGATTTATATTACAAATTAAAATAACTAGGTAAATCCTTCATAAACTATGTAAGTATGTAACAAGGTAAGCCATAATTACAGAGTTACAAACTTATAAAATTCTATGTAGTTACATAGTTACATGTGTAACTGCGTAAGTATGTAATTACATACTTACACAGTTACAAGATTTATATACTTACGCAGTTACACATATAACTGTGTGTAAGTATGTACTTATGCAGTTACACACTTTTGGGTAACAGTTACACACTTTTGGGATAACGGGGGAGGATAACGGGGGTTAAAAACAGGTACTTAAAAATAAGTCCTGCATAAAGCAGGGACCAGAAGGTTGTTGAAAACCTGACAGGGACCTGAAAATAATGTCAGATCCCTGCTAGGGACTAATAATTAATTCTCCCTATTTTTAATCATATCAGAGAGTCCAGTCTAATTCACTAATCATACCTACTATAGGATGGTTACGGCTGCACTAGATCGTGCCAAAGAGAAGATGAGTCTCTAGCACGACTAGTTCGATCTTTTTAATCTCTATTTATTTTTTTTATTATTTTTTGAAAATATATCCATCAAATCAAAGCATATTGGTGTGGTATGTTTCGATCTGTATTGTACCAAGAGAAATTTGACACGATCGAATCTCACGATATGACTTATCTTGTACGCAACGACATGACCGTGCCGTACCATGCTAGGGTGTTCGTGAGCTCTGGTACGGTCGGTATGGTACGTTAAAATCGGTTGACCAAATTTTTTTATCGATCGACTGTTTCTCTTTATCGGTTGATTGATTTCTGTCAGGGATGACATCCAAATCCTATGATCTATTGGCCTTCAAAAAAAGATGAAAATTAGTCGACCGACTTAAGATTTTCGATTGATCAATCGGTATAGTATGGATCATACCGTATCGTGTTACAGAAATACAATACGACCGATCCGCGTGGCACGGCCAACCTTATCTTGTACTATAGAAGACAAATAATTAGTAGAAAGCCTAAATTCTATCGAGCATGTCATGAGTATTAAGCGTTTTCCCAACATCGTGTAAGACTGGGGCTTTTTATGTTCATATCATATTTCACGCATATCGAGGTCAAATTGAGTCAATCTAAAACCATAGTTCTCTTCTATTCATTGCTCTCTACAACTTTCATGTTCATACTTTTGCCAATAGAGCCCTAGATTTTGAGTTATAGGCCTTGGATGCATCGACTGTGTCGTTTTCACTATTCTCAGTTTGAAGTCTAAACTGCGACCACTCCAGACGTCGCGATTTATAGACTGATATAACAACAGACTTGAATGTCGTGATTATCTTAAAGGTGACCACCTAGACCGTCACATTTTAGATCCGTCTGACAGGATCCGATTGCATCAAACTGTGTGCCACGTAGTTTTCATGCATGCCTGAATCGCGATCGTGAAGAGCGTTGCGATTTGAACTGTTTCCCGCCCTTGGTATTTGCGCCTAATTAGTATTTTTGAAAGTCATATGAACGCGTCGGACTGACCCGTCGCGATTTTATCTCACCAATCGATATCCTACCGATTACCCTTTAAACGAGACCACGAGGACCGTCGTGATTTATTGTGCTTTTTATCGATTGTCTGAAACGCGACCATGTACCCCTTCGTAATTTAATTGTGTTTTCCAGCAAGCTTTATATTCAATTAAATCTTGTCATACATGCTATCTAATTATGATTAACCTCTGTAAAGCTCTATAATGAACTGTAACATCATGGTAATCAATGCTAATACTAATCACGTAATTTTTCCTTATTTAAAAGATGTGTGCACGACTATCATATGCTCTCTTGATTTCTCTCACATGCACACACAAATATTGAATTTTTGCCATGAGACCATACAGAAAATGCATCAATAATATATCTGATAAATTACTTCAATAATTTTATATCATGACCCTATGATAATTATGAACTTGTTTTCGTTTCTAACGTTGTTTTGGATACCGTTACCAACACTCCACTGTTCTAGAATTCCTTTAGGACGTCGAGCAACTTATTTTCCTTATGCACTACTCTCTTGACAAGTTGGAACCTCTCTGTTGGACATTCCGATCTGGCAGACTAGAAACCTTTTGTTAAGACCTCCGTAAATCTACGTACTTCGTGGATTCCCTCATGGATACCGAGTTGGTTGTACCCTCAATACCTATAACACCCTTAGGGATTAGCATGATCCAAACGGCTTTAGATATTCTTTCTTACCTTGAGATCACGCCGAATCTCTGGACTATATTCATAGCATGGCCAGTGGTTGGTTAGTGAATTCTACCTGACTACCAACACCAATCATGTGTGTTGTGCAGCTATTGTTATCGTCTGTTTTAACGGTGTTATGTGCATTGACCTTTAGATCTCATCCATACTGTATTTTCTCATCTATTCACGTTCTTTTTATACTCTCATCTATTTCTTCAATTACTCTTCTCTATTCTTGGAACTCTATTTGGCCATCTATTGGTTGTTTAAGATAAAAAATATAACCAATGCCAGGCAATATAAGACCCGATCTGGTCCTGGGAGGTGCGCCCGAAAAGTGCCATTTACCCGCGGGAGTTCAATGATCAGGATGTCAGCATTACATCCAAGTGCCATACTATCAAGATTAATCTAAAAAATCAAACCAAAGTGCTATATTCTCTCGTTGTCTATTGACAAACAAAGTGCTATACTCTCTCTCTCAGCTATCTATGGAATATCAAAGTGCAACACTATCTCGATTGATGAAAATTAATCAAAGTGCAATTTACTCTCTATATGGCCAACTACTCTCTCTTCTTGCTATACATGTTATTTGCTATTGCTTGACAATGACATTTACTTGATATCGTTTGCTATCACTTTTTTATCGTGACTTGACTTTAATCACATTCATTGTGCTATACTTGATTCATGTGCTATTTGAACCAGGTTCATATGAAACTAGACATGAAGAGCTTTAATATGGTATATAATTGTTTATCTTTGGCCTGAGAATACCTACCTTTGATCGATGTAAACTCCTATGGTTCTGGACACGAAGAGCATGCTTGTAGAGCCTCTAGCACCCTTCTCCCCATGATTCCCTTCTCCTATGATCTCTCCTCCACGTCCAAGAAGTCCCAGCAGATCAATAGGATTGGCCATGAAGGGTTTGTGGGTGTATTTATGCATTTAACATTGTTAATTCCTAACACAACTCTAACTTCCCTTTAACTATGAATTTACATGTTTATCTAGCCTTCCTAGCTTTGATCCTCCTAATTAGGTTAGGATGGGACTCCAATTTCGTGGCTAACAAGATAGGGTAGGGTTATGAGTTCATTTAAGATATATATGAGTTATAATAGTGATTTGCTTGCCCCTTTTAAATTAGGGAATAATGAGTTACAAATTTTATAATATTTCTTTTATCCTATCCTTTAAAACTCCTATTTTGGCCCAATAATTTTTATATGAACTATTTATTAAAGCCCATCACTTATTCTTATTTCTGCTTATGGGTTTAATTTATGGGGATTTTCTTTTAGAATTAATGGATATTGTTCAGTCAATAGTGATCATGTTATTCCATTATTTTTAATTTCCATTTCCGATCCAATATATTTATTTTTCTTATATATATATATTTCATTTATTTTATTTTTAAATTTCTGAGGTATTACACCGAAAATCTCTGAATCTGACATTGTAACGATCGAGTTGAAGTACCGATTCTGAATTGGGGCCTCGCGAGCCATTCCAATCGTCGGGCGAAGAAATATACGCGTCTTATCGAAGGAGTGCGACAATCGGTGTACTAGTACACATGCTCTGCGGTGAAATTTTGGCCTCGGAACGGAATTTCGCAAAACCAACGTCCTGTCGACCGTCTCGGACTATCGATTCCGAATTGTGGTCATGTAAGCGATTCTGATGTCCGGGCGGAAAGTTATGCCCAGTTCTTTCACTGAAGGGGTGAGAATAATCCGGAAGGGGTGAATATATCGATTGTGACGGATCGGAATATTTATGCCCATTAAGGCTCCATATCCAGATCCGCCTCCCGCGAACGGACCGAAGTCTCGCAAGGGATATCTCACACACGTGTCCAGTAAGAATATAAAAGACAACTACACAGTATAAAACACAAGAAAGTACATGTGCTCATACCTGCCTATAACAATTTACAACTGTCCCATTACATTATTACATGTCCAATTAAAAGTACAACTACCTGGACATACTCGAGGGAGCACAAGCTCACACCAACTAACTACTACACTATTGTTGGTGGTACAAGTCTGCTCAACGTCTCCACGAACCGAATCAACGGTAAGCCCTAAAAGAACTGTAGGGAAGTGAGCCTCAACAAGTCACAGGCTCAGTAGGGGACCACCCAAAAACCTCAACAACCAAACAGAAGAGACCTCAACCCCAGAGGGTCTCACTGGCAACACTGAAACCAAACCATGGCATGCTCACATCATTTCAATAATTAACAACTAAGTATAATCATACAATGAATATAAGTCCTCGAAAGAAACGTGGGACTACAAGATAGTACAACAACTACTAGTCTGCCCAACAACTGAAGTGCCTAAGCTATAACCACCAACATGCAATCACTGCCCAGGCTATAGCTTCAACAGCGCAACCTCAAACACTTGGGTAATAGGACTGCTAACCAAAGCTGGTCCCTTATACCCCAAACCACACTACGTCGGAAGCTACATAAGAGATAACAAGACTGGCTATCACGAAGCTAACCATAACACACTAAAACCATAATTGGAATCTTACCCGAGAAAGGGGAAAACACAACGAATGGAAGGTCACACTGTACGACTTCACAGGGCACAGCTCATCCACAACACCTGAAAAGACTGGCACACTATATACCACGAGAAACAAATAACCATAAAGGGTACGGGTACCTACCACCAAATAGGTACCACCAAAAACACATACCCATATAGGGTACAGGTACCTGCTACCACGAGGTACCACTACGGAAATCACAACCACACCAATGCCACACACAAGGCACTCCATCACGATAAACCTTGATACCACTATGCCAATCACGGGGCACACCACAAAAGTCAAACCACAACAGTGAGTCACCGCTCACAAACCACACACTAGTGAGCCATTGCTCACAAACCACACTAGTGAGCTACCGCTCACAAACCACGACCTGTGTATAAGCACAGAGTCGGAAAGGAACGACGCCACAACACACGGGAACAGACTACTGGCTGATCAGGCCAGTATCCAACCCGGACAACACAACACACAACTACCTCTACCTTCAGTCTCGTCAAGAACGAAAGGTCCAACTGCGCTCCACGAGTACCAAGTCAAACAAAGTGGAGACCAACCAACACCACACCTGCAGACCACACAGCTGCAGGCCCATGCTGACACCTTTAGAGACTCTGGCCTAAGCTCCCTAAAGTGAGGCACTAGAAAACATGACTAGCTGGGGACCAGTGTCAACTACTGGTGTCCGTACCCCCACTACGAGCGCGCTACAAGCGACTGTACACCCACAAACACAAGCCGCTGCCCTACTGTCGTCTTTCCCTCAGCCGGACGTACAACTCAAACACAGGAGTGAGGGTGTCCAGGACAGAAGACACAGACCTCGACGGTACACACAGTATCGGACAAACCCCGAGCACAACAAGCACACGTGCCTGGCTCACACAGAACCTGGGGTACCCGACTGCAGAGGTATTCCGGAACAGGCGCCGGACCACCAAACTCGGCAACGCACAAATCACGATATATAATATAAAGTCTCTATTTATAAATCACGATATACATGTGTTAGGATTAGCTTAACATCGGTCACCATGTGACCCCAAGGCTATCCAACACCAACACATACCTGAACCACAATCTTGCCTATCATCGCCACCTCGTGACCTCCGTGGCAACACACACACCACTTAACATAAATCAATATAATATTCTTCGAAGGATAACAACAGACCAGGGCTAGGTCCACACATGACCTTCACTGCCCAATCACCTCAGAGTAACTACACAAATTATATTACAATAATCATAACGACGACCACTAGCCATGCACACACATGCATGACACACAAATCATGGAAACACCACAATGTCACGGCTAGGTTCACACAAGAACCTCACGGCCCAATTACTACGACAAATCATAAGAATTACATTACGACAATACGTGTGCCATGCACACACCCAAACCACGTAAACACCACGTGTATAATACACTAGCCAGGTGCACCACACGTCATTCACGTAAACAACATGTCCAACACATGGACAACACGCTTCAAGAGCGCTACGGGTGCCAACGCACCACATATACTACGTAAACACCAAGTCGACTACGTACACAACACATTAACCACGTAAAACATGCCCACCTCGTGAGCAATAGGCTCCATGAGCATAAAAAGTGCACTGGCTCCACCTGTCATTGCCATGCACAACAAGTAACATTAACCGCATAATTAAAAACACTGAAAGCATGCATAAACAGACCTCTCAGCTGAGGTCGCGACATGTGGTACTGTCGCAACCAGGTCGCGACACCCCGATGGACCGCGATCAGAATACTTAACGCGACAGGGTGCAATGGCGCAATAAGATCGCGCCACCCCGACATGTCGCGATGGGAAATTCTAACGCGACGGGTTCACTTGTCGTAACCAGGTCGCGACAGGAACCTGGGCCGCCATCAGATCGCGACCCACCTATACGTCGCAACAGAAACCTGAATGTGACGGATCGGGCTGTCGCGACAAGGTCGCGACACCCTGGGCCGTCGCCTTCGCAGGCGAAAACCCTAACCCGGGATCCTCTTCCCAGGTCACCCCCACAAACCATGTAAAACACCTTTAATTTCTATTTTTCATGCTTTAATGGATACCCTAGCATGGTATCTAATGTGGATCCTTGTTTAGTGGGTTTGGTGGCCAATGTGTGGCCTATTAGCTTGTGTTTCAGGTGTCCGCGCGAGTGGTGAGACTTAGTGGGGCCGGCCGTTGGGCCCAAGTGCTCACAGGTTTTTGTGCCTGTGAACGCGACTATAGGTTGCGTCGCGTTCACGTTGCCGCTGCTAGGCGGTCGTTCCCAACTGTTGTGCGTTTTTAAAGGGGTTTCCGCCGAACAGAGCAGGGGAGCTCTGCTCGGCCAGGGGGAGCTGCTGCGGGGTTTTTCCGAGCGATTCGAGGTTCTGGGGGAGTTCTCGGCGGGCTCTCGCCGCGAGGACGTCGTGTGGAGCGGAGGAAACGCCGAGGGAACTCCGGTTTTTGCGTTCTTCGCGAAGGTAGGGTGTTTCCACCTCGTTTGATTGTGTGGATGGTTCGTGGTGTGGATTTGATTCGTTTAAAAGCTTTAAGAACCGGAAAATGCGCGACGTTACATCGATGATGTTCGTGCACCATATTTACGACCTGGGGATGAGTTCTTGCGCCGTGATGACCCCAACTTTTGATCGTCGTGATAGTTTGACCTTGTGTTGTGGCCCCACAAGTGATTCGCGTAATTGAGGGAAACATTACTGCTAGAAAACTTTGGAAATAGGGAGACCGTCGACTGGAATCACAATTTTGGAGTGCAAAATGAAGGATTTTTGACTCGGAAATGACGTCTTATAGCCAAAGGCAATAAGGGGTGACGAGCGCCTCTGAGTGCCGATTCTAAATTGAGGTCTTATAAGCGATTCTGATAACCGAGCGAAAAGTTATTCCCATTTGAGCGAAGGGGTGTCCGTATTCGATTGCATCGAGAGCATGCGACCATGCTCCCGGAGAAGAATTTGGGCGACGGACTGGAAATCTCTAAATCTGACCTTGCGCCGATCGGGTCGAAGTGCCGATTCTGAATTGGGGCCTCGCAGGCGGTTGTGATCGCCGGGTGAAGAAATATCCACGTCTTACCGAAGGGGGGCGACAATCGGTGTATTAGTACACACGCTCCGCGGTGGAATTTTAGCCTCAGAACGGAATTCCATGAAACCAACGTCCTGTCGACTGTCTCGGACTGTCGATTCCGAATTGTGGTCATGTAAGAGATTCTGATGTCCATGCGGAAAGTTATGCCATGTTCTTTCACTGAAGGGGTGAGAATAGTCCAGAAGGGGTGAATATATCAGAGATGTTCTTGCACCCATATTTACGACCTGGGGAGGAATTTCTCACGCCGTGATGACCACAACTTCCGATCGTCGTGATAGGCCGACTCTGTGTTGCGGCCCCACCAGTGATTTCCGTAACCGAGGGAACGTTACTGCTAGAAAACCTTGGAAATGAAGAGATCGTCAGCTGGATCGCAATTTTGGAGTGCGAAATGAAAGATTTTCGATTCGGAAATGACGTCTTATCGCCAAAGGCAATAAGGGGAGACACGCGCTTCTAAGTGCTGATTCCAAATTGGGGTCTTATAAGAATTTCCAATAACCGAGTGGAAAGTTATGCCCGTTTGAGCGAATGGGTGTCCGTATTTGATCGCATCGGAAGCCTGCGACCACGCTCCTGGAGAGGAATTTGGGCGCCGGATCGAAAATCTCCGAATCCGACCTTGTGCCGATCGGGTAGAAGTGTCGATTCCAAATTGGGGTCTCGCGGGCGGTTTCGATCGTTGGGCGAAGAAATATCCACGTCTTATCGAAGGGGTGCGACAATCGGTGTACTAGTACACACGTTCCACGGTGGCGTTTCGGCCTCACAACAGAATTCCGCAAAACCAACATTATGTCGACCATCTCGAACTGTCGATTCCGAATTATGGTCACATAAATGATTCCGATGTCCGGATGGAAAGTTATGCCCAGTTTTTTTACCGAAGGGGTGACAATAATCCGGAGGGAGTGTATATATCGGTGATGTTTGTGCACCCATATTTACGACCTATGGAGGAGTTCTAGCACCGAGATTACCACAACTTTTGATCGTCGTAATATGCCGAGTCTATGTTGTGTCCCCACTAGTGATTCACATAATCGAGGGAAACGTTATTGCTAGAAAACCTTGGAAACTGGGAGATCGTCGACTAGAATCACAATTTTGGAGTGCGAAATGAAGGATTTTAGACTCGAAAATGATGTCGTATCGCCAAAGGCAATAAGGGGCGATGAGCGCCTCTGAGTGCCGATTCCAAATTGGGGGCTTATAAGCTATTCCGATAACCAAGTGGAAAGCTATTTCTGTTTGAGCGAAGGGTTGTCCGTATTTGATCGTATCGGGAGCCTGCGACCACGCTCCCGGAGAGGAATTTAGGCGCTGGACCGGAAATCTCCGAATCCGACCTTGTATCGATCGGCTCGATAAAAACTCGACTCGGCTCGTTTATTAGATAAACAAGCCAAGCTTGAACAAAAATATAAGGTTGATTCATAAACGAGTCGAGCTTGAACAGAGATATGCTCGACTCGAATACGTTCGCAAACAGCTCGTTAAGATACTCGATAATATGCTCATTAAAATACTCGATAGTTACTCGTTAATATACTCGAATTATATTAATTTCTTATTATAAATATGAAAATATTAATATTTATATTTTAAAGAATTTTTGTTAAGGTATGAAATACTTGTGAATACTAAAATTTAAAATATTAAATATGAGGGTGTAAATAAACAAATTATGAAAGGAAGGACTGTAGACAAACTAATACACTCAACAAGTAGCTCGAATTTGACTCGGATGTTACTCGAATTCGACTCATTTAATAAGGTAAATGAGTCAAGCTCAAACAAAAATTTAAACACGCTTCATAAACGAGCCGAGTATGAGCAAATGCTTACTCGGCTCGTTCAAGCTCGTGAACAAGTTCATTTAATTTTTTAATTATAAAAATTATAAATATAGTTGTTAAATATTTTAAACATTATACTAAAATAATTAAACAAGTAACTTATGAAGGATCTTGGGGTATGCCTTTGAAATAAGATAAATTTGGGTCTTATAAACAATTAACTTTTTACTTGTAAATTGAATTGGGCTTATATATACACATAATATAGATGCATATATATATATATATATATATATATATATATATATATATAACTCACAAATTCAATTGGGCTCGTTAAGATGCTCGTTAAGGGATCGAACTCGAGAGTATTTAAACAAATCAAGCTTGAACAACTATTTTCAATACTCGAAAAAACTCGAGCTCGATTAAAAATTAACGAACAGAGCTTGAGCGGCATAATACTCGACTCGACTCGTTTACACCCCTATGTGGGCGGTTCTGATCGCCGGGCGAAGAAATATCCACTTCTTATCGAAGGGGTGAGACAATCGGTGTACTAGTACACACGTTCCACGGTAGAGTTTTGTCCTTGGAACGTAATTCTGCGAAACCAACGTCCTGTTGACCATCTCAGAGTGACAATTCTGAATTGTGGTCACATAAGCGATTCTGATGTCCGGGTAGAAAGTTATGCCCAGTTCTTTCACTGAAGGGGTGAGAATAATCCGGATGGGGTGAATATATCGACGATGTTTGTGCACCCATATATTATGACCTGGGGTGGAGTTCTTGTGTCGAGATGACCACAACTTCCGATCGTCGTGATAGGCCGACTCTGTGTTGCGGCTCCACCAGTGATTCGCATAATCGAGGAAACGTTACTGCTAGAAAACCTTGGAAACGTGGAGATCGTTGGCTATAATAGTAATTTTGGAGTGCGAAATAAAGCATTTTTGACTCAAAAACGACGCCTTATCGCAAGAGGCAATAAGGGGCGACGAGCGCCTTTGAGTGTCGATTCCGAATTGGGGTCTTTTAAGTGATTCCGATAACTGAGCAAAATTTATTCCCATTTGAGTGAAGGGGTGTCCGTATTTGATCGCATCGAGTGCTTGCGACCACGCTCTCAGAGAGGAATTTGGGCGCCGGACTGAAAATATCTGAATTCAACCTTGTGCCAACCGGGTCGAAGTGTCGATTCCAAATTGGGGACTCGCAGGGGGTTACGATCGCCGGGCAAAAAAATATCTACATCTTACCGAATGAGTGTGACAATTGGTGTACTAGTACACATGCTCTACAGTGGAATTTCAACCTCAGAACGGAATTCCGTGAAACCAACGTCCTATTGACTGTCTCGGAGTGCCAATTCCAAATTGTGGTCACATAAGCGATTCTGATGTCCGGGCGAAAAGTTATGGCCAGTTCTTTCACTGAAGGAGTGAGAATAATCCGCAAGGGATGAATATATCGACGACGTTCGTGCACCCGTATTTACGACCTGTGGTGGAGTTCTCGCGTAGAGATGACCACAACTTCCGATCGTCGTGATAGACCGACTCTGTGTTGCGGCCCCACCAGTGATTTGCGTAATCGAGAGAAATGTTACTACTATAAAACATTGGAAACAGAGAGATCGTTAGTTGTAATAGCAATTTTGGAGTACGAAATGAAGGATTTTTGACTCAGAAACGATGTCTTATCGCCAAAGATAATAATGGACGAGGAGCGCCTCTAAGTGCCGATTCCGAATTGGGGTCTTACAAGCGATTCTGATAACCGAGCAGAAAGTTATTCCTGTTTGAGCGAAGGGGTGTTTGTATTCGATTGCATCGGGAGCCTATGACCATGCTCTCGGAGAGGAATTTGGGCGCCGGACCGGAAATCTCTGAATTCGACCTTGTGCCAATCGGGTAGTAGTGTTGATTCTGAATTGGGGCCTCGCGGGCGGTTCCGATCGCCGGGCGAAGAAATATCTACGTCTTACCGAAAGGGTACAACAATCGATGTACTAGTACACACGCTCCACGGTGGAATTTCGGCCACTGAACGGAATTTCATGAAACTAGTGTCCTGTCGACCGTCGCAGACTGTCGATTCTGGATTATGGTCACATAAGCAATTCTGATGTCCGAGCAGAAAGTTATGCCTAGTTCTTTCACCGAAGGGGTGTATATATCGGCAATATTTGTGCACCCATATTTACGACTTGGGGAGGAGTTCTCGCGCAAAGATGACCACAACTTCCGATCGTCGTGATAGATCGACTTTGTGTTGCGGCCCCACCAGTGATTCATGTAACCGAGGGAAACATTACTGCTAGAAAATCTTGGAAACGGAGAGATCGTCGGTTGGAATCGCAATCTTGGAGTGCGAAATGAACGATTTTCGACTCAAAAACGACATCTTATCGCCAAAGGCTATTAGGGGAGACGTGCGCCTCTGAGTGCCGATTCTGAATTGGGGTATTATAAGCGATTCCGATAACCGAGCAGAAAGTTATTCCCGTTTGAGCGAAGAGGTGTTCGTATTCAATTGCATCGGGAGCCTGCGACCACGCTCCCAGAGAGAAATTTGGGCGTCGGACCGGAAATCTCCGAATCTGACCTTGTGCCGACCAGATCGAAGTATCGATTTCGAATTGGGGCCTCGCGGGCGGTTTCGATTGTCGAGTGCAGAAATATCAACATATTACCTAAGGGGTGCGACAATCGGTGTGCTAGTACACACGCTCCATGGTAGAATTTTGGGATCGAAACAAAATTCCTCAAAACCAAGGTCCTGACGACCGTCTCGGAATGTCGATTCCGAATTGTGGTCACATAAGCGATTTTGACGTTCGGGCGGAACGTTTTGCCTAGTTCTTTCACCGATGAGGTGAAAATAATCCGGATGGGGTGTATATATCGGCGATTTTCGTGCAACCATATTTATGACCTTGGGAGGAGTTCTCGTACCGAGATGACCACAACTTCCGATCGTCGTGGTAGGCCGACTCTATGTTGCGGGCCCACCAGTGATTCGCGTAATCGACGGAAACATTACTGCTAGAAAACCTATGAAACGGGGAGATCGACGGCTCTAATAACAATTTTAGAGTGCCAAACGAAGGATTTTTTGACTCGAAAATGACGTCTTATCGCCAAAGGCAATACGGGGCAACGAGCCTTTGAGTGTCAAGTTTGTATTAGGGCCTTATTAGTGATTCCGATAATCGAGTGAAAAGTTATTCCCATTTGAGCGAAGAGGTGTATGTATTCATTCGCATCGGTAGTTGCGACCACGTTCCAGGAGAGGAATTTTGGCGCCGGAATAGAAATATCAGAATCTGACCTTTTGCTGACTGGGTCAAAGTGTCGATTCCGAATTGGGGACTCCCTGGTGTAGACACGCGAATTTGGCTCCACCGCGGACAAATTTCATGTTGCGCCATAATGCCACAAATGGCCCTCTTTTTGCCTTGCAAGAGTAGTTTCCCAATATTTTTTGGATCTCATCCATTCTTTCTCGGTGCTTCCCCTTCGTTTCAAATGTGGTTCAGGTGTAGATCGAGAAAAGGCATATGGACAACTTCATTGATTCGCGTCCACTACAATGGACACCTTTTAGGAAGACCGTATCGCGTCCTGCCGCCCCGACGCGTTTCAAATCAAGACGCGTCGGCCTGAGCCGCCGTGATTAGGTGAAACCTCGAAAGTCATCGCACTCAAGTGCCTACCCCTCAGAACCACACAAAATCTCTGAATCGCATCCTACTGCCCAGACGCGATTAGGTCGTATGCCTGACACACGAAACCTCGGAAGTCGTCCCACGTGCCTAAATCGCGAGGTAGGTTGATGCGTTTCAAAAATGCGGCGGCCATCCCCGACGCGATTCTAAAAGTGGTCGTCATTACCAAATGTCAAATCAAGTTGACTTCTGAATTGTGGCCTGCCGCCCAGATGCGATTTAAATCAAGTCGCGGCGCGCTTGCCCGACGCTATTCTAATCGCGGCCTGCCGCCCGGACGCATTTCAGTCTTAAGTCGCGTCCACTATAATGGACGCGATTTGAATCTGTGATGCCTATAAATTGGACCCGAGGGTCATTTGTTCAGGGGGGTTCGAAGAAGCGGCGAAGCCCTCCAGACCGGCAACCCTACGCTCTCGTCCTCGCCTTCTTCCACGTGCACCAGAGCGGAACGAGGCGGGAGCATCTTCCTCCTCTTCTTCCTCCATTCGTCCAACCGGCCACGCCGCCATGCTGACGCGCCGTCCAACATTCGGGGAAGCACCCCTCCCCTCTATTCCTTTTACTTGCATTTCCACTTCCTCCGGGCCCCATGTGGCTCTTTACATTTTTTTCCTGTGGGCCCCACGTGGCCCCTTTTCCTTTTACACACACATGCATGCATACACACACACACCTACATTTAGGGGTTTAAAAGCCACCACCCGATAAGTACGCCTCCATGTTCTTTTGTTCTTTCATTTCATTTATTTAGGACTGTATACTACACGTGACTAATCCCCTCTTTCTTACTTTTCTTGTTTATTTTGTCAGGGTAATCAAACGAGGAAAATGCCCTCTACCACGGCCGGCCGTGTTCGTAGAGGAAGAAAGGACCCATATCATCTCCCGCGCAATCTCCCTGCTAAAAGGTACGCTCGCGATCACTTCTTCCACCTCACACCCCTCGCCGTGCGTCTCCATTCGACACCCTCGCGTGCCTGGCGATTACGTTTCTTTTTCTTTATTTTACGCTTTTCACACTCCATATCCACACACCACACATTCCACACACATTTCGCATCACATATTTTTTATTTTTTATCACCACCCACTCTGTGGACTGTTCTTCGTCCCCCCTAAAAAGGGAACGAAAAACACATCTACACTTGGCACTTTCGATCACCGGGCGAAGAAATATTCGCATCTTTTCGAAAGGGGTGTGACAATCGGTGCGCTAGTACACACGCTCCGCGGTGGAATTTCGGCCTCGAAACAGAATTCCGCGAAACTAGCACCTTGTCGACTATCGATTCCAAATTGTGGTCACGTAAGCGATTCTGATGTTCGGATGGAAAATTATGCCCAGTTCTTTCACCGAAGGGGTGAAAATAATCTGGAAGGGGTGAATATATCGGCGATGTTCGTGCACCCATATTTACGACATAGAGAAGAGTTCTCAAGCCTTGATGACCACAACTTCCGATCATCGTGATAGGCCGACCTTGTGTTGCGGCCCCACCAATGATTCGCATAATCGAGGGAAACCTTCTAGAAAAAATTGGAAATAGGGAGATCGTTGACTAGAGTCGCAATTTTGGAGTGTGAAACAAAGGATTTTAGACTCGAAAACGACGTCTTATCGTCGAAGGCAATAAGGGGCGATGAGCGCCTTTGAGTGCCGATTCCGAATTGGGGTCTTATAAGTGATTTCGATGTTCGGGCGGAAATTATGCTCGTGCACCCATATTTACGACCTGGGGAGAAGTTCTCGCACTGAGATGACCACAACTTCCGATCATCGTGATAGGCCGACTCTGTGTTATGGCCACACCAGTGATTCGCGTAATTGAGAGAAACGTTATTGCTAGAAAACCTTCGAAACGGGGAGATCGTCGACTGAAATCGCAATTTTAGAGTGCGAAATGAAGGATTTTTGACTCGGAAATGATGTCTTATCGCCAACGGCGATAAGGGGCGACGAGCCCCTCTATGTTCGATCGCATTGGGAGCTGCGACAATGCTCCATGAGAGGACTTTGGGCACCGGACTGAAACTATCTAAATACAACATAGTGCTGACCGGGTCGACGTGTCGATTCTGAATTGCGGCCTCGCGGGTAGTTTCGATCGCTGGGCGTAGAAATATCTGTGTCTTACTGAAGGTGGGCAACAATCGGTGTACTAGCACACATGCTCCATGGTGAAATTTCTACCTTGGAATGGAATTCCATGAAACCAGCGTCGTGTCGACCGTCTCGGAGCGTTAATTCCGAATTATGGTCACATAAGCATTTTTGATGTCCAGGTGGAAAGTTATGCCCGATTCTTTCACTGAAGGTGTGAGAATAATCCGGAAGGGGTGAATATATTAGTGATGTTTGTGCACCCGTATTTATGACCTGGGGTGGAGTTCTCGTGCCGAGATGACCACAACTTTCGATCATCATGATAGTCCGACTCTGCGTTGCGGCTTTACCAGTGATTCACGTAATCGAGGGAAATGTTACTGCTAGAAAACCTTGGAAACAGGGAGATCAATGACTAGAATGGAAATTTTAGAGTGCGAAAGGAATGATTTTTTACTCGAAAACAACGTCTTATCGCCATAAGCAATAAGGGGCGACGAGTGCCTCTGAGCGCCGATTCCGAATTGGGGACTTATAAGCGATTTCAATAACCGAGAGGAAAGTTATGCCCGTTTGAGCGACGGGGTGTCCGTATTCGATCGCATCGGGAGCTTGCGACCATGCTCCCGGAGAGGAATTTGGGCACCGAACCTTGCGCCGACCGGGTCGAAGTGCCGATTCCTAATTGGGGCATCACGGGCGGTTCCAATCGCCAAGCGAAGAAATATCCACATTCTACCGAATGGGTACTACAATCAATATGCTTGTACACACGCTCCGCGGTGGAATTTCGGCCTTGGAATAGAATTCCACAAAACTAGCGTCATGTCGACCGTCTTGGAGTGCCAATTCCGAATTGTGGTAACATAAGCGATTCCGATGTCTGGGCGGAATGTTATACATAGTTCTTTCACCCAAAGGGTGAGAATAATCTGGAAGGGGTGAATATATCAGAGGTGTTCGTGCACTCATATTTACGACCTAGGGAGGAGTTCTTGTGCCGAAATTTGTGGTCACATAAGCGATTCTGATGTAAGGGCGGAAAGTTATGTTAGTTCTTTCACCGAAGGGGTAAGAATAATATGAAAGGGGTGTATATATCGACGATGTTCGTGCACCCATATTTACGACCTGGGGAGGAGTTCTCGCACCGATATGACCACAACTTCCGATCGTCATGATAGCTCGACTCTGTGTTGCGGCCCCACCAGTGATTCACGTAATCGAGGAAAATGTTACTGCTAGAAAACTTTGGAAACGGGGAGATCATCGGCTGTGATCACAATCTTGGAGTGCAAAATGAAGGATTTTTTACTCAAAAATGACGTCTTATCGCCAAAGGAAAAAAGGGACGACGAGCACCTCTGAGTGCCGATTCCAAATTGGGGTCTTATAGGCGATTCTGATAACCGAGCGGAAAGTGATGCTCGTTTGAGAGAAGGGGTGTCCGTATTCGATGGCATCGGGAGCCTGTGACCACGCTCCCAGAGAGGAATTTGGGCGCCGAACTAGAAATATCTAAATCCATCCTTGTGTCGATCGGGTCGAAGTGTCGATTCTGAATTGAGCCTAGCGGGCAGTTCCGATCATCGGGTGAAGAAATATCAGCATCTTACCGAAGTGGTGCGACAATCAGTGTACTAGAACACACGCTCCCCGGTGGAATTTTGGCCTCGAAACGGAATTCCACGAAACCAACGTCTTTTCGACCATCTCAGACTGTCAATTCCGAATTGTGGTCACATAAGCGATTCCGATGTCCGGACGGAAATTTATGCCCAGTTCTTTCACCGAAGGGGTGAGAATAATTCGGAAGGGGTGTATATATCGGCGATGCTCGTGCACCCATATTTACGACCTGGGGAGAAGTTTTTGCACCGAGATGACCACAACTTCTGATCATCGTGATAGGCCGACTCTATGTTACAACCACACCAGTGATTCGCGTAATCGAAGGAAACGTTACTGTTAGAAAACCTTGGAAACAGGTATATCGTTGACTGGAATCACAATTATGGAGTGTGAAATAAAGGATTTTTGACTCAGAAATGACGTCTTATTTCCAATGGCGATAAGGGGTGACGAGAGCCTTTGAGTGTCGATTCCAAATTGGGGTCTTATAAGCGATTCCGATAACCAAGCGGAAAGTTATGCTCATTTGTGCGAAGGGGTGTCGGTATTCGTTCGCAATGAGAGCTGCGACCATGCTCCAAGAGAGGAATTTGGGCGCCGCACCAGAAATCTCAGAATCATACCTTCTATCGACCGAGCCGAAGTGTCGAATCCGAATTGGGGCCTCGGGGGCGGTTCCGATCGTCGAGCAAAGAAATATCCCCATCTTACTGAAGGGGTGTGACAATTAATGTATTAGTACACACCTCCGCAATGGAATTTCAGCCGTGGAATGGAATTCCGCAAAACCAACGTCTTGTTGATCGTCTTGGACTGTCGATTCCAAATTATGGTCACATTAGCGATTCCGATGTCCGGGCGGAAAGTTATGCCCAGTTCTTTCACCGAAGGGGTGAGAATAATTCAGAAGGGGTGAATATATCGGCGATATTTATGCACCCATATTTATGGCCTAGAGTGGAGTTCTCAAGCCGAGATGATCACAACTTCCGATCGTTGTGATAGGCCGACCTTATGTTGCTGCCCCACCAGTGATTTACGTAATTGAGGGAAACGTTACTTCTAGAAAAACTTGAAAATAGGGATATCGTCGACTAGAGTCATAATTTTGGAGTGCAAAATGAATGATTTTTGTAACGTCGCTTATTTTTGGATCCTTTGGATCGTGTGTGTTGTGGTTTGTAATGGTTGTTGTAAGGCCAGTGTGGTGTAGACGCGTGGTGTGTGTAGGTGTGGTGCAGGTTAGGTCCCGAAATGAAATAGGATCTGCTGCAGTTGAGTAGGAGTTGGTGGCCAGGGGTGGTCGTTGACTTGTTGGCGTCCAGGTAAGTGGCCATTGACTGCATGATCTTGGCGGCATTAGATGTGGACGTTTAGGGTGGCGGTTGTCTTTGGCGGCAGAGGGGTTGACGCCAACCTGAGATTTCTACAGGTTATAGGGTCACCCGAGGGCAGTTCTTCCTCTGGTTCTCTCTCCTCTTGCCCCAGCTCACGTGCAGTGTTTCTAGAGCTTCCAACAGGTACTGAAGGGTGGTTGGAGGATCGTGGAACGTGTGGCGTTGCCGAATGCGCGAGAAACGCGCGTGGCGTGGTGCAATTCCCGTGGGAGCGTGGAGGGTTCGGCGTGGTTCGGGAGAATTCGGAGGGTTTGAGCGTGTTCTGAGGTAGGGAACGACCCTTGTAGTTCTTATAGGTTGTAATAGAATAATTAGATAGCATGAAACTGCATGAAAATGGAAACTTCGGGTCATGGTATTCATGCGGGGTTCTAAGGGTGTTTGATGGAATTTAATGGTTAATTCATGTAGTTTAAATCTTAAATGATGCATGTTTAGCTTGGAAAACAGTTCTCATGTTCTTCGTTGTTTTGATGATTGTAGAACCTGTAGAATCAGTTTAGGGTTTCTGCAGGAACTGGGGTTGAAGAGTTTAGCGTCAACATCGATTGACGCCAGGTTCTTCAGCCGGGATATAGACGGCAGATCCAGTGCCGTCTACTTCCTATAAGCGGCAGTCGATGTTGCCGCCAACTGTGCATGTCCATGCAGTGTGCTTTACATAGCTTTTCTGGTTATGAATATCACGTGTTTGTATGTGCATGGCAATGACAAGTTAGAGCCATTGCACGTGTTACGCTCATGGAGCGTATTGCTCTTGAAGTGGGCATCTTTATGTGGTTAATATGTGACGTACGTAATTGGTTTACGAAGTATGTGTGGTGCGTTGGCACCCGTGGCACTCTAGGAGTGTGTTGTCCATATGTTGGACATGTGGTTTACGTGACTGACGTGTGGTATACCAACCAGGGTGTATTATACACGTGCTGTCTACGTAGTTTAGGTGTATGCATACTACACACTTTGTCGTAATGTAATTCTTATGATTTGTCGTAGTAACTGGGCAGTGAGGTTCCTGTGTGAGCCTAGCCATGACTTTGTGGTGTTTGGGCAGTGAAGGTCATGTGTGGACCTAGCCCTGGTTCGTTTTGTCTTTCGAATAATACTATATTGATTTATGTATAAAGTGATGTGTGTGTTGCCACGGAGGTCATGAGATGACCGATGGTAAGCAAGTTTGTGGTTCAGGTATGTGTTGGTGTGGGATAGCTTTGGGGTCACATGGTGACCGATGTTAAGCTAATCCTAACACTTGTATATTGTAAAATTTAAGTAAAGACTATATGTGTAAGTATCGTGGTTTGTGCTAGCCGAGTGTGGTGGTCCGGTCCTATTCCGGAATGCCTCTCTAGTGGGTACCCCAGGTTCTTTGTGAGCCAGGCACGTGTGTTTGTTGTGCTCGGGGTTTTGTTCTGGTACTTGTGTTGTACCGTTGAGGTCTGTGTCGTCTTCCTGGACACCCTCACTCCTGAGTTTGAGTTGTACGTCCGGCTGAGGGAAAGACGGCAGAGGGGGCAGCGACTTCCCAGAGTTTGTTCTTTTGTCGCTTGTAGCGCGCTCGTAGTTGGGGGTACGGACACCAATAGACGTCACTGGTCCCCAGCTAGTCCTGTTTTCCAGTGCCTCACTTTAGAGTGCTCCGGCCAGAGACTCTAGAGGTGTCAGGCATGGGCTGTAGTGTGGTCTACAGGTGTGGTGTTGGTGGTCTCCACAGTTGTTTGACTTCTTTCTTGTGGAGCGGCAGTTGGACCTTTCGTCCGTGACTGCGAGGCTGAGAGGTTGTTCTTGTGTTGTGTTGTCCGGGTTGGATATTGGCCTAATCAGCCAGCAGTCCGTTCCCGTGTGGTGGCGTCGTTCCCTTCCGACTCGTGCTTTGCTACTCGTCGTGGTTCGTGAGTTTGTGACTCGTGGTCGAGGTTTGACCAGTTCGAGGTTTGCCCTGGTGTTGGCACAGTTGTGACTGAGTTGTGGTTTGTGTAACTTTCCGGTTGAGGTTTTACTTGTAATATTGTGCCTAAATAAAGGTATAATATAATGGGGTTCGGTATGGTGTTTATCACTACTGTACCCTTGTTCGGGGGTTTGTGTTGTGGTACCTCAGAGTAGCAGGTACCTATACCCTTCGTGGGTTACTTTGTAGTTTTGTGGTGGTACATGGTGTACCAACCTTTTTAGACTCTCCTGTGTTGTGCAGGTCTTGTGGTTTGAGCTGCCACTTGTTGTATCTTATCCATTTAAGTAGATCTTGTTTATAATTTATTGTGGATTAGTTTGTATTATTAATAGTTACCTTTGTGGGTAATTTTCCAATGAGGCTTATGGCCTAGGCGTATTGTGGTTTAGTAGAGTTGTGCTCCGTGGAGGCCGTGTGAGACCTTCCACTGTTGTGTTTTACCTTTCTTAGGTAAGCTTTTAATTGTGGTTTTAGTATGTGATGCATTGACTTCGTGATAGCCAGTCTTGTTACCTTGTGTGTAGTTTCCGATGTAGTGTGGTTTGGGGTTTAATGGACTAGCACTTGGTGGCTGTCCTAGTACCCTCGTGATTGAGGTTCGCCTGTGAAGCTTGCAGCTTAGGCAAAGACTTGCCTGTGTGGCTTATAGCTTAGGCAACTAGTTGTTGTAGCAGTGTGCCAGTGAGACTGTGTTTAGGCACTTTAGTTGTTGGGCTGACTAATGATATTATATTAGTCATGTAGTCCCACATTCCTTCTGGGGACTTTATGTTTATTATCATGATTATGTTTAATTGTTATTTATTGTTATGATGTGAGCATGAAATGGTTTGGCTATTGGTGTTGCCAGTGAGACCCATTGTGGTTGAGGTGTCTGTGGTTACAGTGTTGTTTGGGTAGCCCCTACTGAGACAGTGACTTGTTGAGGCTCACTCCCCTACAGTTCTTTTCAGGGCTTGCCGTGTGTTTGGCTTGCAGCGACGTTGTGTCAGACTTGTACCACCAGCAGTTGTGGTAGTTAGAGTTGTGTGAGCTTGTGCTCCCTCAGGGTATGCCCCAGATAGTTGTACTCTTTTAATTGGACATGTATTAATGTAATGGGACAGTTGTACAAATTTTTGAGCAGATATGAGCACATGTACTTTCTTGTGTCTTATATTCTTGTGGTTTGTCTTTTATACTCTTACTGGACACATATGTGAGATATCCTTTGCGAGACTTCGGTCCGTTCGCGGGAGGCGGATCCGGATATGGAGCCTTAATGGGCATAAATACCCCGGTCCGTCACAATTTTAAACTCAGAAATGACGTCTTATTGCCAAAGGCAATAAAGGGCGATGAGCGCCTCCAAGTGCCGATTCTGAATTGGGGTCTTATAAGCGATTCCGATAACAAGCGGAAAGTTATTCCCGTTTGAGCGAAGGGGTGTCCGAATTCGATCACATCGGGAGCCTGCGACCACACTCCCGGAGAGGAATTTGGGCGCCGGCCCGAAAATATCTAAATACGACCATGTGCCTACCAGGTCGACGTGTTGATTCCAAATTGGGGCCTCGCAGACAGTTCCGATCGTCGGATGAAGAAATATCTGCGTCTTACCGAATGGGTGAGACAATCGGTGTGCTAGTACACATGCTCTGCGATGGAATTTCGGCCTCGAAATGGAATTCTGGGAAACTAGCGTCGTCTTGACCATCTCGAACTGTTGATTCTGAAATGTGGTCACATAAGCGATTTCGATGTCCGGACGGAAAGTTATAGTTTTTTCACCGAAGGGGTGAGAATAATACGGAAGGGGTGAGAATAATCCGGAAGGGGTGTATATATCGGCGATATTTGTGCACCCATATTTACGATCTAGGGAGGAGTTCTCGCTCCGATATGACCAAAACTTACGATCGTCAAGATAGGTCGACTCTATGTTGCGGCCCCACCAGTGATTCACGTAATCGAAGGAAATGTTACTGCTAGAAAACCATGGAAAGAGAGAGATTGTCGGCTGGAATCGCAATTTTGGAGTGTGAAACGAATAATTTTTTACTAAAAATGACGTCTTATCGCTAAATAAAATAAGGGGCCATGAGCGCCTCTGAGCACCGATTCCAGATTGGGGTCTTATAAGCAATTCCGATAAGCGAGAGGAAAGTTATTCCTGTTTGAGCGAATGGGTGTTTATCTGCAACCACGCTCTTGGAGAGGAATTTGGGCGCCATACTGGAAATCTCAGAATCTGACCTTCTACCGACCGGGTCGACATATCGATTCCCAATTGGGGCATCGCGGACGGTTCTGATCGCTGGGCGAAGAAATATCTGTGTCATACCGAAGGAGTGTGACAATCATTGTACTAGTACACACGCTCCACGATGGAATTTCAGCCTCGGAATGGAATCAGCGAAACTAGCGTCCTGTCGACCGTCTCGGATTGTCGATTTCGAATTGTCGTCACATAAGCGATTTCGATGTCTAGGCGGAAAGTTATGTCCAGTTCTTTCACCAAAGGGGTGAGAATAATCCAGAAGGGGTGTATATATTGGCTATATTCGTGCACCCATATTTACGACATGGAGAGGAGTTCTCGCACCGATATGACGACAACTTCCGATGGTCGTGATACGTCGACTCTGTGTACGGCCCCACAGTCATTCGCATAATCGAGGGAAATGTTATTGCTAGAAAACCTTGGAAACAAGGAGATCGTCGGCTGAAATCATAATTTTGGAGTGCGAAAGGATTTTTAACTCAGAAATGACGTCTTATCATCCTTGGCGATAAGGGGCGACGATCACCTCTGAGTGCCGATTCTGAATGGGGGTCTTATAAGAGATTCCGATAACCAAGCGAAAAGTTATGTCTGTTTGAGCGAAGGGGTGTCCGTATTCAATGCATCGGTAGCTGCGACCACGCTCCAAGAGAAGAATTTGGGCGCCAGACCTTAAATCTTAGAATCTGACCTTTTTCCGACCAGGTCGAAGTGTCGATTCCAAATTGGGGCCTCTTGGTCGGTTCTGATCGTCGAGCAAAGGAATATCCGCGGCTTACCGAAGGGATGTGACAATCTGTGTACTAGTACACATGCTCCGCGGTGGAATTTTGGCCTCAGAATGGAATTCTGAGAAACCAACATCTTGTCTACCGTCTCGGACTGTCAATTCCAAATTGTGGTCACATAAGAGATTCTAATGTCTAGGTGGAAAGTTATGCCTTGTTCTTTCACAGAAGGGGTGAGAATAATCCAGAAAGGGTGAATATATCGGTGATGTTCGTGCACCCATATTTATGACCTAGAGAGGAGTTCTCAAGCCGAGATGACCACAACTTCCGATCATCGTGATAGGCCTATCTTGTGTTGCAGCCCCACCAGTGATTCGTGTAATCGAGGGAAACGTTACTTCTAGAAAAACATGGAAACGGGGAAATCGTCAACTAGAGTCGCAATTTTGGAGTGCGAAACGAAGGATTTTAGACTCAGAAACGACATCTTATCGACGAATGCATTAAAGGGCGATGAGCAGCTCTGAGTGCCGATTCCGAATTGGGGTCTTATAAGCGATTCCGATAACCGAGCGGAAAGTTATTCCCGTTTGAGTGAAGGGGTGTCTGTATTCGATTGCATCGGGTGCCTGCGACCACGCTAACGGAGAGGAATTTGGGTGTCGGACCGAAAATCTCTAAATATGACCATGTGCCAACCAGGTCGACGTGTCAATTCCGAATTGGGGCCTCGCGGGTGGTTCCGATCGTCGGGCGAAGAAATATCCATGTCATATCGTATGGGGACACAATCGGTGTACTAGTACACACGCTCCGCAGTGGAATTTCGGCCTCGGAATAGAATTCCGCTAAACCAGCGTCTTGTCGACCATCTTGGAGTGCCAATTCCGAATTATGGTCACTAAGTGATTCCGAGTCTGAGCAAAAGTATGCCCAGTTCTGTTCACGAAGGGGTGAATCTACGGCGATATTTGTGCACCCATAATTACGATTGGGGAGGGGGTCTTGCGCCAGATGAAAAACTGTTGATCGTCGTGATGGAACAACTTTGGTTGCGGCCACACCAGTGACTTTATTCATCGGAAATTGTTGCCCAGCTAGCTAGCCCAGAGGGGGGGGGGGGGGGGGGTGAATGGGTTATTAAAATTTTGATCTTTGATTAATACCTGTTCACTAAAAGGATTACACAACAACTTAACGAAGGTTAGAGTTAGAGGAAATGAGACAGCAAACACACAAAACACAACCACAAGACACAAGGATTTTTATCCTGGTTCGGAACTCCTCTCCACAGGAGACCTACGTCCAGTCCCTGAGCAATACCTCAGGATTTCACTATCAAGGGTACTATCCCCCTCACGGATCCTTACACCCAGCCTCAACTGGTCTTCCTTCAACCTGAAGGGAAAACAACCACCCTGGATACCACCAGGTCTTCCTTCACCAGAAGGGAACACAACTAATAAAAAGAAGTATAAGAACAAGCTTCAGGAACTAGCTCAAACAGCTACAATCTGAAGCAAACAAGCCTCGAGAGAGAAGGAATTTTAACACTGGTTTCTCTCCAAGACTACACTGGCTCTCACAGGAATTTCTTCTTGAACACAGAGAGCTAAAGATGGATTGGAATAGAGTGCTTCGCTCTAGTTTGAATCACAGAAGACTTGAAGGATTGGCGATGCTTTCTTTCAGAATAATATTCTCAAAAGTGTTTTTTTTCTTCTCAGTCTTGAGTCTTGTATTTAAGCTTCTACTTGAAATTTGAACGTTAAAGATCCGTTGTCTCTCATTTGGTGTACTTAGACTGGTCTGCAAGGAAGCTTCTGATCTTCAGTCTTTTATCCTTTAGTACACGCCAAAGAAACATTTTATATCTTGTATCTTGTGTCCAACGTTGTACAGATAAATCTTGTCAGATATCTGCAAGCATGTCAACAATAAATAGAAGACAGCTAGGGCTGTCGTTGATCGTTAGTCACAGTTTGGAAAAGATATTGCTAGTTTTAGCAAAGCTCCTTTCTGTCAAAATAAAGATGTAGACAGAATAGCACAATGGTGGAAGATATCGTCTGCATGCATGAGAGACGTTCAGAGTGCATTGAATGCATAGCAGTCAAACAGACGAGATACGACTTTGACTATTCAACGTATATCAAAGAGTGTTGATATAATATGAAATCATTATAAGCATTGATGAAATGTTGTGAGATACAAAATCGTTGTATTTCTGAAGAAATCGATATGAAATTTAACAAATCGTTATGAGAGCAAATCGTTGTGTTCTGAAGAAATCGATATGAAAACTTAACAATCGTTATGAGATGCAATCGTTGTGTTTCTGAAGAAATCGATATGAAACACTTAACAAATCGTTATGAGATGCAAATCGTGTGTTTCTGAAGAAATCGATATGAAACTCTTAACAAATCGTTATGAGATGCAAATCGGTTCTGTTTCTGAAGAAACGTATATGAAAACTTAACAAATCGTTATGAGATGAAATCGTTGTGTGAGAAGTCGTTGCGGGCTAAAGGATCGTTACGAACTAGGAGTCGTTGTGACGAGCAAGTCGTTACGGGCTCTAGGAATCGTTACGATAACTTATGGGTCGTTGTGACGAGCAAGTCGTTACGGGCTCTAAAGGATCGTTACGAGAATTATGGAGTCGTTGGACGAGAAGTCGTACGGGCTCTAAGGAATCGTTACGATACTATGGAGTCGTTATGACGAGAAGTCGTTACGGGCTCTAAAGAATCGTTATGATAACTTAGGAGGTTGTGACGAGCAAGTCGTTACGCTTTCCAAGGAAACGTTGCGAGTATAGAATCGTTATGAGATCTTTAAGAAGTTTACGGTATCATTTGTTTGAAACATCACGAATCTTTCGTCAGAAAGGTAGTATCATCATAACTTACTTATGAAATCGTTATTTGTTGACTCTATCTTGAATCGATTGAACTTATAAGGAACGTGTCTGATATATTATGAGAAGTCTGATTTGACTTGAAGAAGTCGATGAGATATAATGACTTGGGAAGATTATGAAATGAGAGTCTTACTGGAGTTGATCTTGAGACTTTCTTTTACTTTTGTTACTTCTCACCGGTCCTCAGGCTCAAGTTCATATAGTAATGTTTTGTTAATCATCAAAATTAATATATAAATAAGTGAATAATTTATATGAGGAAAGTTTGGTCATCAATCTCCCCCTTTTTGATGATGACAAAATATACTAAACAACATAATGAAAACAACATGTTTTTCAGAGTTGCATTAGTTTTCTCCCCCTTTTTGTCAATAAGCAAAAAGAAGTAGTTATGAGACAAAGAAGAGAGAAAGCTTTGTATTAAGTAGGAGGAAGATAATACAAAGGAGACAAAAGGGAGGCATGCTGGGAAATAACAGTCCATGCCTTGATCTCCATATCTTCAAAAGTCTGCGCGGAAAACACCAGAGAGCAACTGAGAAGGAAGAACCCATGGCTGGAGAGATCCTCTGAATGTAAAGCTGCCGCTGCTCTTCCAGGAATTCTTCATATGATCTTTGTCCAGTATGAATCTGAAGTAGGTGCTTTTTCCAAAGCTGGCACGATGGAGAAATCTGTCCAGGGAGATTGGATAGAAAATCTGCTGATCAAGAAGATCCTTCTTTAGGGCATAGAAAGCAGTATATCTGGCTGCCCACTGAACATAGATCTCTTGAATGGGATTTATGGAGTTGAGATCCATGAGGCTTCGGTGATAGAGTAGGCTTAGCTTGACGGATCCAGGAACTGTTGATGGCTTGCAACTGAAGATGGGGTTCCTTGTAGAGCGTTTCCCATATGGTGGGAGAAAGCCTCTCACACTCAGAATGAGTGGAGCCAAAACTTGAGAGGAAATGCGGCCAGAGTGGTATTCTCTGAAGATAAACCGCAAGAAGGAAGGCATTCTACCCTGCTTAGCTGACATTCTGCCCATCTGCTTAGCAAACATATCAAAGGCATGGGAGCCTGCATCTGAGTCAAACACTAAGGAGTGTAGCTTCGGCAGAAGAACTGGAGAGTCAACTTTGAGGTCGGCAAAATCCACTGTGAGGGGAAGATTTATTGGATGTTCTGATCTCAGCATCACTATGGCTGAATGAAATTGGTAGAACTGGACTTCAGGCAGCTTGTTCAAGTAGCAGAAATCACTGTACAGCTGGAAGTTCTTGGCAATTCTGATCTCTTTCAAAATGAAAGGTCCCCAAGAGTTTTTATGCTGAAGAGTAAACCACTCAGAAAGAGTGAGTGGGTGAGCTCTATGGGTAAGGGATTCTGCCCTGGCAGTCAAGTATTTGGTGTACTGAGCTTTGTTGCCCTTGACATTGGCCCACTGATCTTCAGTCTTGAACTCAGTGCCCTCAAAGATTTTGGATTTTTGAGGGTGGGACAGCTGGGTAAAAGGAAGAACAGTGTTTAGATGCTCAGAGAGGTTGAGGAAAGGAATACCATAGACGGTGGAGAGGATGCATTTTTGAAGGTATTCCCTATAGATAGGTCTTCTCTGAGGTTCGAGGGTAAGAGAGTACCAAAGAGGAGGAAATAATGGTGAGGAGGGGAGGCTGACAGAGGATGAATGTTTCCTCTTCTTTTGGCAGGACTGGGAGGATCAGTCCTGTGGATATGAGTGGCAGTGGAGAGAATGGTGAGGAGGGTATTTCTCTCAAAATCATCCGGAATATTAGTGTCAAAGACACCAAGAAGTGAGGTTTTTCCGGAATGAAGGTGACAGAGGAAGGAGGAGTAGGAGGATAGAAGAGGTGTTTGGGATTGAAGGATGTAGACGGGTGAACTGGAGTGGTTGAGTGAGAGGTGAGAAGAGTGAGAATGATGATGGAGCTGAGGTGTGAGAAGGAGTGGGAGAGAAAGAAGGTTGAGATGAAATGAGAGAGGAAGAAGGTTGGGTGCGAGGCATGGGGTGTTTGAGAGTTGGTGGTGCTGGAGGGGCTGTAGAAGGAGATGAAGGTGAGGAGAGGGTTGGAGTTGCAAGAGTAGAAGTGTCAGGGGCCTTGGTAGCTTCAATGGGCTCTTTCCCTTTTGCATGACCCTCTCTGACAACTGCAGACGGCCCAGATGGCCCTGATGCTGGCACTGATGGCCCTGGTGGCCCTGATGCTTGAGCTGAAGGCCCTGCTGGTCGAGACTCTTGAGCTGGAGGCCCTGGTGGCCGAGAAACAGCTGCTGATCTGCTCTGAGTAGTTGCAGGAGAAAAACCACTTGACCTTGAAAGAAATGCAAGCATGGACTTCATATCAGACATTTCCTTGTTGAACCACTTCATAGCATTTCGGACTGAAGATAGCTCAGAGGTGGTTGAAGCTTGACTGGTCAGAATGCCTTGCACACTGGTCTGAACTGATGATAAAATATCTCCTTGAGCCTTCAACAATTCCATAACTGGCTTCAGATTTACTTTTCTGTGGCTCTTTCTTGACCTTCTGAGAACCACTCTCTTTTATTTGCTCTGCTGAGTGACAAGCTCCTCAATATGTACATGGATTGCACTTGGTTCTTCACTTACAGGAGCGCTGGCAGGAGGAGGATTTTTCTGAGATGGTGCATCTGTCTCAGGAGCATTTTCTATCAATGGTTCCTCATTGCCAGTTTGCTCCCCCTGAATAGGAGCATGGAGATCAACATTTTCTAGCTCCCCCCGGGCAGGAGCTTCCTCCAAAACAATTTTCTCAAGTGGCCTTCTGCCACGGATTCTGACAATTTTGATTCACTAGCATGTTGTTCCCCTTGGCTGGGAACATCTTCCAAAATCACTTCTTGTTGAGTAGCTGCTTGCACCTCAACACTGACAACTGATTCAGTCAAATTTTCTGTATGGCCTGGTGCCATAGCTTCTTCTTCATCAAGTCCACCTGTTTCTAAAGTAACTGAGGTGGAGGGAAGAGAGTCCAAAACATCTCTTAAAATAGAGGCAACTATTGAGGTGGGCAAAGGATCTGCCACACCTGCTACAGCTTCTTCCATTTGAACTTCTGGAGGATGAGATTCAATTTCTATAATAGGTGATCCTGAAATCTCTGCTTGGAGTTCCACTGAAGGTACTGCTGCTGCTCTCTACTGCTGCTGATCTACCTCTAAAACTGCTGGAGGATCTGCTGCTTCTTCTTGAATCTCTGGGACATCTCCGATGATGGCCTCTCCCTCTGCCACAGAGGTCTTGGTCCATATCCCATTCTGCACTGAAAAACCACTTTTCTTAAGGTTCCTGGACCTTATAGACTGGCCCATCTTTTCCACAACAGCTCCAGATAAATCAACTCCAAAATGCTTGAAAATCTTGGTTAGGAGATGAGCGTAGGGCAAGGATACATTCATTTTGCTCTTGTATCCAGATTTGAGCACTAGCAAACTTCATTCTCTCCAACATGACTGCGGCCAAGTTAATCTCCTTATTCTGGATTACCCAGAACATCATATCCGAATCTGCCCTAGTGCAAGATGAGAAAGTAGCACTCCGGGGAACCATAATTTGGCAGATAATGAAATGGAGTAGACGGTTGAATGCAGACATTTGATTGATATCTAATTTTCCGTCTTTCAGCCTGAAACCTGGACCTATAATGCCAAGACCCTTTGCTTCATCGTTCACGGTGTGAACCCCACTATGTCCAGATGTCTTCACTCCAAAAACGTGTGCAGGAGTTCATGGTCTACCTTAATTTGGATACCCTTAACAGAGGAGACAAGGGACCCATCCGCCTCTGACTTCAGACAAACAAAAAAGGCTTTCACCAGGTCGGGATAGCTTACTCGGTGAAAGTGGCAACATCCATCCACTGCATCCTTCTCAAAGCTTCTACTAAACTGCTCATGCCATTCTTCTCTAGATTCTGAACATCCACTGCCTTGTTTCCGCAAATCTTCGTCTTCACGAAGGTGAATCTTTCCTGCTGCTTCGGGGACAGGTACTCAGCACTGTAGCCCCCTACACTTCCGGAGATCATCGGAGCGGCCATGGGTAGAGAGAAGAAAACGGTTCTGGAGAAGGGAGATGATGGAAGAGATGGAAGCCCTCGAGGGATTCTTCGCGGGAAGAAGAGAAAGCTTCAAATCTTGCAGAGAGTCGATGCCGGAATCGTTAGGGCATCGGCTTTGGGCGAACAGATAAAAGAGAAAGGGTAAAGTGGAAGATGAGTCGTTCCCAGAACGATTTGACTAATTAAAATTACTTTATCGAAAACAGGAAGCGCCAAAAGGCGGTAACGGCAGAAGGCGACAAAAGGGTTTGACGAGTCAAACTGCTTTTAACACAACAGCGGTCAAAGAAGAGTAAATAAGCTGAGTTTTGCTTAAAGTCAGGGAAGAGAGAAAATTCATTAAATCTAAAAAATTTATATGCCAATTAAATACAGAATCTTTTCACAAATTGCACATCCCTAATTCCCTTCTAAGAGATGTAAATCTCTCTTCAGGTAGGGCTTTTGTGAAGATATCTGCTAGTTGACCATTTGTATCTATAAAAGAAATTTCTAAGTTACCACTAGCTACATGATCTCGAATGAAGTGATATCTAACCTCAATATGTTTAGTCCTTGAGTGTTGCACTGGATTCTTGGTGAGGTTGATGGCACTTGTATTATCACACAGTAGTGGAATTGACTTGATATGAATGCCGAAATCCTCAAGTTGTTGCTTTATCCATAGGAGTTGTGTACAGCAACTTCCAGCAGCAACATATTCTGCCTCAGCTGTTGATAGAGCTACTGAGTTTTGTTTCTTGGAAGACCAAGATATCAGACATCCTGCAAGAAACTGACAACAACCACTGGTGCTTTTCTATCTACTTTGCATCCAGCATAATCAGCATCAGAATATCCTACTAAATTTATTTCACAAGATTTTGGATACCAAAGACCTAAATCATGAGTTCTAGCTAAATATCTAAATATTCTTTTCACAGAAATTAAATGAGACTCTCTAGGGTCTGCTTGATATCTAGCACACATGCATACACTAAATAAAATGTCTGGTCTACTTGCTGTTAAGTAAAGTAATGACCCTATCATACTCTATAGTTCTTTTGATCTACCTTTTTACCATTTTGATCACTGTCCATTCTGGTTGATGTGCTCATTGGCGTTGACAGTGGCTTGCACCTTCAAATCCAAATTTCTTTAATAGCTCTTTGGTGTACTTGGCTTGACAGATGTGGGTGCCTTCCTTCCCTTGCTTGATTTGTAATCCAAGGAAGTAGTTTAGCTCTCCCATCATACTCATTTCAAATTCTCCCTGCATAAGCTTTTCAAAGTACTTGCAAGAGATTCATCAGTAGATCCAAAAATATATCATCTACATATATTTGCACAAGAAGTATATGTTTGACTTTGATTTTATAAATAATGTACTATCTACTTGACCTCTAGTGAAACCATGATCTAATAAGAAAGTACTGAGCCTTTCATACCAGGCTCTAGGTGCTTGCTTTAAACCATATAAGCCTTATGGAGTTTAAATACATGATTTGGAAATTCGGTGTCATCAAAACCTGGAGGTTGTTCAACATACACTTCCTCCTTGATAAAACCATTTAAAAAGGCTGATTTGACATCCATTTGAAACAATTTTAAATCTAATGCAGATGCATAAGCAAGTAAATCCTAATAGCCTCAAGTCTAGCCACAGGTGCATAGGTTTCATCGAAATCTATGCCTTCCTCTTGGGAATAGCCTTGAGCTACCAGTCTGGCCTTGTTCCTTAAGATTACTCCAGACTCATCCAGTTTATTTCTGAACACCCACTTGGTGCCAATAACTGAATGATTGGATGGTCTAGGAACAAGTGACCATACTTGGTTTCTCTTGAACTGATTTAGTTCATCTTGCATGGCTATTATCCATGATTCATCAGTTAAAGCTTCATTGACTGTCTTAGGCTCTATTTGAGAAACAAAGGCTAAATAATCACAAGGAATTACATTACCTCTTGTTCTACCCCTACGGATGGATCACCAATAATATTCTCAGGAGGGTGATCTTTCTTATGTCTCCATTCTTTTGGAAGATTTTCATGTTGAATTTCAGTCTGCTGCAGTTCTTCCAGAGGTGGATCTTCCTTGTCCTCAATTGAGGTATTCTTTAATTTTCGGACAAGTCATCTGCATCATCAATGTCACTAATTTCTTCCTTTTTCAAGGAGGGTTAGATTCATCAAAAATAACATGCACGATTGTTCAATTAATAATGAGCGTTTATTGAAAACTCTATAACCTTTGGGTTTAGAAGTGTACCCCATAAAGATGCCTTCATCTGATTTGGCATCTAACTTACCAATGTCCCTTTTTCCATTGTTATGGATGAAGCAAGGACATCCAAATATTTTGAAGTGACTGATCTTGGTTTCTTTCCCTTGTAGAGTTCATAAGCAGTCTTCTTCAGAATTGGCCTGATCATTACCCTATTAATGATGTAGCTTGCAGTGTTGATGGCTTCGGCCCAAAAATATCTTGGCAAGTCATATTCTGATAACATTGTTCTTGCCATATCCAAAAGAGTTCTATTTTTCCTCTCAGCAATTCCATTCTGTTGAGGTGTCCTTGGTGCTGAGAAGTTGTGCTCAATTCCTTGATCATTACAGAACTTTGCAAACTTTTCATTCTGAAACTCACCACCATGATCTGATCGGATAGAGATAATGGTGAACTTCTGATCTTTCTGAACTTTCTTGCTGAAGCTGACAAAATTATCAAAGGTGTCATCTTTGTGCTCTAGAAAGGATACCCAAGTAAATCTTGAGTAATCATCAACTATGACAAACCCAAAATTCTTTCCTCCGAGACTGGTAGTCCTCATTGGCCCAAATAGATCCATATGAAGTAATTCTAATGGCTTTGAGGTGGTCACTACTGTCTTTGATTTGAAAGAGCTCTTGGTGTGCTTTCCTTTGCACAAGGTCTGCAGATGCTATCCATTTTTGAGTTGACCTTTGGCAATCCTTCCACTAGATTTCTCTTTCTGAGCTTGTTCAATCCATCCAAGCTGCAGTGGCCCAGTCTTCTGTGCCACAGCTCTGTTGATTGATCTTTGCTGGCTGCCAAACAGACATCTTGATCCTTGAGTTCCTCGAGATAGAGAACATACAAATTTCTTTCTCTATATGCTTCAAATATGACTGCTCCATCCTTTATATACTGCACTTTGATTCTTGGAACTGAATCTGATGGCCTTTGTCACACAACTGGCTGATGCTGATGAGATTGTGCTTTAATCCTTTGACCAGCATTACATCTTCAATAACTGATTTTCCTTTGATGTTCACGGACCCACTTCCTATCACTGTGCCTTTTCCATTATCTCCATAGGTAACTGTTCCCTCTTCAGCTTGGAGATTGACAAAGAACTTCGGTTTCCTGACATGTGTCTTGAGCATCCACTGTCCAAGTACCATTTGGATGCTTTTGAGTTTCCCTGAAATTAAACATTAAGTTTTAGGTACCCAAGTTCTTTTTGGGTCCTGATGGGTTAGTATCATTAATTTTACCTTTTATTATCCATTTTTATGTTTGTTGGGCATGTTATTGCGATATGTCCTAATTTGTTGCAGTGATCACAGCAGGACAATTTTGTTACCTTTTCTATATACTTGAACTCAGCTTTATATGCTATATCTTGTTCAGGTATAAACTTTGGTGTTGGATATGTTTTAGGGTAGACTATGGTTTCTTCATTATCTGGGGGTGTATATCCTAACCCATTTTTCTTCTTACTGCTCTTCTAGCACCTTTTAATATTAGAGAGTTTTTACCATTAGTAAATTTCTCTAGTGTGCTTGATAGTTTATTATTTTCTTCATTTAAGTTTTTAACTTCTTTCCTTAATTCATCTGTGCTTTCCTGTTTTTCCATTTTGTTATTTGTTCATTCTTAGCTTTTAGGTCTTCACATAACAATTTATTTCTTCTTTTAAGTTCAGTTATTTGTTTTTCTAATTCTTCATTTTCTGTTTTTAGATCTGAATTAGTGTTCTAAACAATTATATTTTTCTTACTGACTTTAATAATTGGATACTTCTTTATATTTATCATAAAGTTCATTAAAGCACTTTCTAGATTATCAGAATCTGAATCATTACATGAATCAAAAGAAGAGTCAGAAGTTACCTTTCTTCGGTGTTGGCCATGAGAGCCAGGTTGGCTTCTTCTCCATCACTGCTTGAGCTTGACTCACTGTCTGAGTCACTGCTGTTCTCCCAAGCAGCTGCCATTGCCTTCTTTTTATACTTCTTGAATTTTCTGAAATTATCCTTCTTCTTGTGATCATTCTTCTAAGCATTGGACAATCAGCCTTGATGTGTCCAGGCTTCTTGCATTCATAGCATATCACTTCTCCTTTCTTCGAATCCTTTACTTCTGGTTTTCTGAAATCTTTATTTTTCTTGAAAAATCTTCTCCCAGACTGGAACTTCTTCTTCTTTGCTAGAATTCTTTGAAGTCTTCGAGACAGCATTGCTTCTTCATCATCACTGTCCTTACTGCTTTCACTGTTGTCCAGTGATTCTTCTGATATGTCTTCATTGGCCTTGAGAGCATTTGATTGCTTCTTTCTGCTGGAGGATTCTCCTAATCTCTCCATATTTATCTCATGAGCCATGAGGGATCCTATTAACTTCTCCAATGACATTAGTTTTAGATCATTGGCTTCCTCAATGGCTGTTACCTTGGAATCCATGAGGATGGCAGAGATCTGAGGATCTTCTGACCATATCTGTACAACATAGATTTTTCCTAATCCAGCTAACCCATTTGTGATATCTGTGAATCTACTAAACATTTGGTTATGGATTCACCTGACTGCATCTGGAATCTTTCATATTGAGTCACAAGAATGTCGATTCTTGTCTCCTTACCTTATCTGTCCCTTCATAGGTAATCCTGAGCTTTTCCCACATTTCCATTGCGGATTTGCAGGCTGAAACTCTGTTGAATTCTTTCTTGCTGAGGGCACAGCACAGGATGCTCTTGGCTTTGCAGTTTAAGGAGATTTTTCTTCTGTCTTCATCTGTCCACTGAGCCTTTGCATTGGTGACTAGAAGATCGCCTTCTTCTACAATGGACCATATCATGTAATCGTGGCCTTGTAGAAAGTACTCCATTCTTGTTTTCCAATAGGTATAATCTTCTCCATCAAACAAAGGAGGTCTGTTGACTGACTGACCTTCGAAATTACCTTGGGCTGCCATGGATCTTTACTCTTCAGATCGTTGGATCTTCTTCTTTGTCGAAGAGACTCGCTCTGATACCACTTGTTGCCCAGCTAGCTAGCCCAGAGGGGGGTGAATGGGTTATTAAAATTTGATCTTTGATTAATACCTGTTCACTAAAAGGATTACACAACAACTTAAACGAAGGTTAGAGTTAGAGGAAATGAGACAGCAAACACACAAAACACAACCACAAGACACAAGGATTTTTATCCTGGTTCGGAACTCCTCTCCACAGGAGACCTACGTCCAGTCCCTGAGCAATACCTCAGGATTTCACTATCAAGGGTACTATCCCCCTCACGGATCCTTACACCCAGCCTCAACTGGTCTTCCTTCAACCTGAAGGGAAAACAACCACCCTGGATACCACCAGGTCTTCCTTCACCCAGAAGGGAACACAACTAATAAAAAGAAGTATAAGAACAAGCTTCAGGAACTAGCTCAAACAGCTACAATCTGAAGCAAACAAGCCTCGAGAGAGAAGAATTTTAACACTGGTTTCTCTCCAAAGACTACACTGGCTCTCACAGGAATTTCTTCTTGAACACTGAGAGCTAAAGATGGATTGGAATAGAGTGCTTCGCTCTAGTTTGAATCACAGAAGACTTGAAGGATTGGCGATGCTTTCTTTCAGAATAATATTCTTCAAGTGTTTTTCTTCTCAGTCTTGAGTCTTGTATTTAAGCTTCTACTTGAAATTTGAACGTTAAAGATCCGTTGTCTCTCATCCTGGTGTACGTTAGACTGGTCTGCAAGGAAGCTTCTGATCTTCAGTCTTTTATCCTTTAGTACACGCCAAAGAAATGTTTTGATATCTTGTATCTTTGTGTCCAACGTTGTACAGATAAATCTTGTCAGGTATCTGCAAGCATGTCAACAATAAATAGGAGACAGCTAGGGCTGTCGTGATCGTTAGTCACAGTTTGAAAAGATATTGCTAGTTTTAGCAAAGCTCCTTTCTGTCAAAATAAAGATGTAGACAGAATAGCACAATGGTGGAAGATATCGTCTGCATGCATGAGAGATACGTTAGTGCATTGAATGCATAGCAGTCAAACAGACGAGATACGACTTTGACTATTCAACGTATATCAAAGAGTGTTGATATAATAATGAAATCGTTATAAGATTTATGAAATCGTTGTGAGATACAATCGTTGTATTTCTGAAGAAATCGTATGAAACTCTTAACAAATCGTTATGAGATGCAAATCGTTGTGTTTCTGAAGAAATCGATATGAAACTCTTAACAATCGTTATGAGATGCAAATCGTTGTGTTTCTGAAGAAATCGATATGAAACACTTAACAAATCGTTATGAGATGCAAATCGTTGTGTTTCTAAAGAAATCGATATGAAACACTTAACAAATCGTTATGAGATGCAAATCGTTGTGTTTCTGAAGAAATCGATATGAAACACTTAACAAATCGTTATGAGTGCAAATCGTTGTGAGAGCAAGTCGTTGCGGGCTCTAAGGAATCGTTACGATAACTTATGGAGTCGTTGTGATGAGCAAGTCGTTACGGGCTCTAAAGGAATCGTTACGATAACTTATGGAGTCGTTGTGACGAGCAAGTCGTTACGGGCTCTAAGGAATCGTTACGATAACTTATGGAGTCGTTGTGACGAGCAAGTCGTTACGGGCTCTAAGGAATCGTTATGATAACTTATGGAGTCGTTGTGACGAGCAAGTCGTTACGGGCTCTAAAGAATCGTTATGATAATTATGGAGTCGTTGTGACGAGCAAGTCGTTACGCTTTCCAAGGAAATCGTTGCGATGTCAAGAATCGTTATGAGATCTTTAAGAAATCGTTACGGTATCGATTTGTTTGAAACATCACGACTTTTTGATCAGAAAGGAAATCGATCATAATACTTATGAAATCGTTATGATGACTCTATTGAAATCGATATGAACTTATAAAGGAATCGTTCTGATTATCAATAGAAGTCGATATGAAGTATGAAGAAGTCGATGCAATGACTTGGAAAAATTATGAAATGAGAGTCTTACCTGATTGTCTTGAACTTTCTTTTACTTTTGTTTCCTGTCCTCAAGGCTCAAGTAATTCATTAGTAATGTTGTTTAATCATCAAAATTAATATATAAATAAGTGAATTAATTTATATGAGAAAGTTTGGTCATCAGAAATGACGTCTTATCGCCTAAGACGATAAGGAGAATGACGCCTCTGAGTGCCGATTCCGAATTAGGTCTTATTAGTGATTCCGATAACCGAGCGGAAAGTTATGCCCTTTTGTTGAGCGAAAGGGTGTCCGTATTCGATCGCATCGGGAGTCTGCGACCACGCTCCCGGAGGGGAATTTGGGCGTCGGAATGGAAATCTTCGTATCTAACCATGTGCCGACCAGGTAGAAGTGTCAATTCCGAATTGGGGCCTCGCAGGTGGTTCTGATCACCGGGCGAAGAAATATCTGCATCTTACTGAAGGGGTGCGACAACCGATGTACTAGTACACACGCTCCCCGGTGGAATTTCGGCCTCGGAATGGAATTCCACGAAACCAGCATCCTGTCGACCATCTCGGACTGTCGATTTTTGAATTGTGGTCACATAGTGATTCTAATGTTGGGCGGAAGTTATGCCTAGTTCTTTCACCGAAGGGGTGAGAATAATTCGGAAGGGGTGTATATATCAGCGATATTCGTGCACCCATATTTATGATAAGGAGAGGAGTTCTCGCACCGATATGGCCACAACTTCCGATCCTCGTGATAGGTCGACTTTGTGTTGCTGCCCCACCAGTGATTTGTGTAATCGAGGGAAACATTATTGCTAGAAAACCATAGAAACGGGGAGATCGTCGGCTGACATCGCAATTTTGCAGTGCGAAATGAAGGATTTTTGACTTGGAAATGACATCTTATTGTCAAAGAAAATAAGGGGCGATGGGCGCCTCTGAGTGTCGATTCTCAATTGGGGTATTATAAGCAATTTCGATAAGCGAGCGGAACGTTATTCCTATTTGAGCAAAGGGGTGTCCATCTTCGATCGCATCGGGAGCCTGCGACCACGCTCCCGGAGAGGAATTTGAGCTCCGGATCGAAAATCTCAGAATCTGACCTTTTGCCGACCGGTCGAAGTATTGATTCCGAATTGGGGCCTCGCGGGCGGTTCCGATCGTCGGGCGAAGAATATCCGCGTTTTACAGAAGGGGTGGTGACAATCGGTGTACTAGTACACACAGAATTTCGGCCTCGAAACAAATTCTGCGAAACCAACATCTTGATGACCGTCTCGGACTGTCGATTCCAAATTGTGGTCACATAAACGATTCCGATGTTCGGGCAGAAGGTTATGTCCAGTTCTTTCACTGAAGGGGTGAGAATAATTTGAAAGGGGTGAATATATCGGCGAAGTTCGTGCACCCATATTTATGACCTAGAGAGGAGTTCTCAAGCCGAGATGACCACAACTTCCGATCACCGTGATAGGCTGACCGTATGTTTTGGCCCCACCAGTGATTCGCGTAATCGAGGAAAACGTTACTTCTAGATAAACTTGGAAACAAGGAGATCGTCGACTAGAGTCACAATTTTGGAGTGCAAAATGAAGGATTTTAGACTCGGAAATGATGTATTATTGCCGAAGGCATTAAGGGGCGATGAGCGCCTCTAAGGGCCGATTCCGAATTGGGGGTCTAATAAGCGATTTCGATAACTGAGTGAAAAGTTATTCCTATTTGAGCAAAGGGGTGTCTGTATATGATCGCATCGGGTGCCTGCGACCACGCTCCCAGAGAGGAATTTGGGCGCCAGACCGAAAATCTCCGAATACGACCATGTGCCGACAGGGTCGATGTGTCGATTCTGAATTGGAGACTCGCGGACAGTTCCGATCACTGGGCGAAGAAATTTTCACGTCTTACAGAAGAGAGGAGACAATCGGTGTACTAGTACACATGCTCCGCGGTGGAATTTTGGACTCGGAACGGAATTCCACAAAACCAGCATCCTGTCGACCGTCTCAGAGTGCCAATTCTGAATTGTGGACACATAAGCGATTCTGATGTTTGGGCGGAAAGTTATGCCCAGTTCTTTCATCGAAGAGGTGAGAATAATTCTGAAGGGGTGTATCTATCGACGATGTTCGTGCACCCATATTTACGACTTGGGGAGGAGTTGTCACGTCGAAATGACCTGAACTTCCGATCGTCGTTATAGGTCGACTCTGTGTTGCGCCCCACTAGTGATTCGCATAATCGAGGGAAACGTTATTGCTAGAAAATCTTGGAAACGGGGAGATTGTTGGCTGTAATAGATATTTTTTAGTGCGAAACGAAGGATTTGTGACTCAGAAACAACGTCTTCCAAAGGCGATAAGGGGCGACGAGCCCCTCTCAGTGTCGATTTCAAATTAGGGTCTTATAAGCGATTCTGATACCAAGCAAAAAGTTATTTCCATTTGAGAGAAGGGGTGTCCGTATTCGATTACATCGGGAGCTTGCGACCACGCTCCCGGAGAGGAATTTGGGCGCCGGACTAGAAATCTCCAAATCTGACCTTGTGCCAATCGGGTTGAAGTGTCGATTCCGAATTGGGGCCTCGCGGGTGGTTTTGATCTTCGGGCAAAGAAATATCTGCGTCTTACCAAAGGGGTGCGACAATTGATGTACTAGTGCACACGCTCCGCAGTGAAATTTAGGCATTCGAACATAATTCCACGAAACCAGCATCTTGTCGACCGTCTCGGACTGTCGATTCCGAATTGTGGTCACATAAGCAATTCCGATGTCCATGCGGAAGGTTATGCTCAGTTCTTTCACCGAAGGGGTGAGATTAATTCAGAAGGGGCGTATATATCGGCGATGTTCGTGCGCCCATATTTACGATCTGGGGAGGAGTTCTTGCGTCGAGATGACCACAACTTCTGATCATCGTCATAGGCCGACTCTATGTTACGGCCACACCAATGATTCGCATAATCGAGGGAAACATTACTGCTAGAAAACCTTGAAAACGGGGATATCATCGACTAGAATCACAATTTTGGAGTGTGAAACGAAGGATTTTTGACTCGAAAATGGCGTCTTATCGCCAATGGAGATAAGGGGCGAAGAGCCCCCAGTGTACCAATTTCAAATTGGGGTCTTATTAGCGATTCCGTTAAACGAGCGGAAAGTTATGCCTGTTTGAGCGAAAGGGTGTCCGTATTCGATCACATCGGGAGCCTGCGAAACTGGGTCGAAGTGTCGATTCCAAATTGGGGCCTCGCAGACGGTTCCGATCACCGGGTGAAGAAATATCCCCGTCTTACCGAAGGGGTGTGACAATCGGTATACTAGTACACACGTTCCGTGTTGGAATTTCGACCTCGGAATGGAATTTATCGAAACCAGCGTCTTGTGGACCGTCTCGGACTGTCAATTCCAAATTGTGGTCACATAAGCGATTCCGATGTCCGGGCGTAAAGTTATGCCCAGTTCTTTCATCGAAGGGGTGAGAATAACTCAGAAGGGGTGTATATATTGATGATGTTTGTGCACCATATTTACGACCTAGAGAGGAGTTCTCATCCCAGATGACCACAACTTTCGATCGTCATGATAGGCCGACCTTGTGTTGCGGCCCAACTAGTGATTCGCATAATCGAGGGAAATGTTACTTCTACAAAAGCTTGGAAACACGGAGATCGTCGACTAGAGTCACAATTTTGGAGTGCGAAACGAAGGATTTTAGATTCGAAAATGATGTCTTATTGCCAAAGGCAATAAGGGGCGATGAGCGCCTCTGAGTGCCGATTCTGAATTGGGGTCTTATTAGCGATTCCGATAATCGAGCGAAAAGTTATGCCTGTTTGAGCGAAAGGGTGTCCGTATTCGATCGCATCGGGAGCCTGCGACCATGCTCCCGGAGAAAAATTTGGACGCCAGACAAGAAATTTCTGAATCCAACCTTGTGCTGACCAGGTCGAAGTGTTGATTCCGAATTAGGGCCTCGGAAGTGGTTCCGATCGCCGGGCAAATAAATATCTACGTCCTATCGAAGGGGTGCGACAATTGGTGTACTAGTACACACGCTCCATGGTGGAATTTCGACCTCGGAACGAAATTCCGCGAAACCAGCGTCCTGTCGACCATCTCAGACTATCGATTCCAAATTTAACATATGCGATTCCGATGTCCGGGCGGAACGTTATGCCCAGTTCATTCACCGAAGGGGTGAGAATAATCAAGAAGGGGTGTATATATTGGCGATATTTGTGCACCATATTTAAAACTTGGGGAGGAGTTCTCGCGCCGATATGACCACAACTTCTGATCGTCGTGATAGGCCGACTCTGTGTTGCGGCCCCACCAGTTATTCGCAAAATCGAGGGAAACGTTATTCCTAGAAAACCTTGGAAACTGGGAGAGCGTCGACTGTAATAGCAATTTTGGAGTGCGAAACGAAGGATTTTCTACTCGAAGACAACGTCTTGACGCCAAGGGTAATAAGGAGCGACGAGTGCCTTTGAGTGCCGATTCCGAATTAGGGTCTTACAATAGATTTCGATAACCGAGCGGAAAGTTATTCTCGTTTGAGCGAAGGGGTGTTCGTATTCGATTGCATTGGGAGCCTGCGACCACGCTCCTAGAGAGGAATTTGGGTGCTGGACCGGAAATCTCCAAATTCGACCTTGTGCCCATCGAGTCGAAGTGTCAATTCCGAATTGGGGCCTCGCAGGCGGTTCTGATCACTGGGAGAAGAAATATCTGCGTCTTACCGAAGGGGTGTCCCAATTGATGTACTAGTACACATGCTCCGCGGTGGAATTTTGGCCTCTGAACATAATTTCTTGAAGCCAGCGTCTTGTCGAACGTCTCGGACTGCCGATTCCAAATTGTGGTCACATAAGCAATTCCGATATCCGGGCGGAAAGTTATGCCATGTTCTTTCACCGAAGGGGTAAGAATAATTCGAAAGGGGTGTATATATCGGCGATGTTCGTGCACCCATATTTACGACCTAGTGAGGAGTTCTCGCACCGAGATGACCACAATTCTAATTATCGTGATAGACCGACTCTGTGTTTCGGCCCCACTAGTGATTCGCGTAATCGAGGGAAGCGTTACTACTAGAAAACCTGGAAATAGGGAGATCATCGACTAGAGTCGCAATTTTAGACTGCGAAATGAAGGATTTTAGACTCGGAAATGATGTCTTATTGCCAAAGGCAATAAGGGGCGATGAGCGCCTCTGAGTGACGATTCCGAATTGAGGTCTTATAAGCGATTCTGATAACCGAGCGAAAAGTTATTCCCGTTTGAGTGAAGGAGTGTCCGTATTCGATCGCATCGGGAGCCTACGACCACGCTCCCGGAGAGGAATTTAGGCGCCAGACCGGAAATCTCTGAATACGACCATGTGCCAACTGGGTCGATGTGTCGATTCCGAATTGGGGCCTCGCGAGCGGTTCCGATCGCCGGGCGAAGAAATATCTGCATCTTACCGAATGAGGAGACAATCAGTGTACTAAAACATACGCTCCGCGGTGGAATTTCGGCCTTGGAATGGAATTCCATGAAACCAGCATCCTGTCGACCGTCTCAGAGTGCCAATTCCGAATTGTGGTCACGTAAGCGATTCCGATGTCTGGGCTGAAAGTTATGTCCGGTTCTTTTACCGAAGGGGTCAGAATAATCTGAAGGGGTGAATATATCGACGATGTTCGTGCACCCATATTTATGACCTGGGGAGGAGTTCTTGCACTGAGATGAACACAACTTTCGATCCTCGTGATAGGCCGACTCTGTGTTGTGGCCACACCAGTGATTCGTGTAATCGAGGGAAACGTTACTGCTAGAAAACCTTGAAACGGGGAGATCTCCGGTTGGAATCATAATTTTAGAGTGTGAAATGAAGGATTTTTTACTTGAAAATGATGTATTAGAGTGTGAAATGAGGGAATGTTATGTCGTTTGAGCGAAAGGGTGTCCATATTTGATCGCATCAGGAGCCTGAGACCACGCTCCCAGAGAGGAATTTGGGTGCCTGATCGAAAATCTCTGAATCTGTCCTTGTGCTGACCAGGTCAAAGTCTCGATTCCGAATTGGGGCGACGCAGGCGGTTCTGATCGCCAGGCGAAGAAATATTTGCATCTTATCGAAGGGGTGCAACAATCGGTGTACTAGCACACACACTCCATGGTGGAATTTCGGCCTCATAACAGAATTTTGCAAAACCAGCATCCTGTCGACCTTCTCGGGCTGTCGATTCTGAATTGTGGTCACATAAGCGATTCTGATGTTCGGCCGGAAAGTTATGCCCAGTTCTTTCACGGAAGGGGTGAGAATAATTCAGAAGGTATGTATATATCAGCGATGTTCGTGCACCCATATTTACGACCTTGGGAGGAGTTCTCGCGTCGATATGACACCAACTTCCGATCGTCGTCATAGGGTCGACTCTGTGTTGCGGCCCCACCAGTGATTCGCATACTCGAGGGAAACATTACTACTAGAAAACCTTAGAAATGGGGAGAACGTCAACTGGAATCACAATTTTGGAGTGCGAAACGAAGGATTTTTTACTCGAAAATGACGTCTTTTCGCCAAAGGAATAAGCGGCGATGAGCGAAGGGGTGTTCGTATTCGATCGCATCGGGAGCCTGCGACCATGCTCCGGAGAGGAATTTGGGCACCAGACCGGAAATCTCAGAATCTGACCTTATACTGACCAGGTCGAAGTGTCAATTTCGAATTGGGGCCTCGCGAGCAGTTTCGCTCGTCGTTCGAAGAAATATCTGCATCTTACTGTAGACACCCATTTCTGGCCTATAAGTCGAGCAAAATCCCTTGTCGTATCATTGACGCCCCACGTTGGCTCATCATCGTCAAGCTAGCTTTCTCCGATCATGACATCATTCCCATTAGTTCATCGCCCTGGAGGACTCTTCCTGGTCAAATCAATCTCTTTCATTAAAAAGCTCTCTGAGTATAGTCCGATGTTTCATCCCGAAGGCTGTGCATGGCTGATTGGACACATTATGTGCCGAAATGCAGAAAAGACCAGAAGGCAACAAGCCATGGTCGCCTTCCTGAAAACGACAGTCCCTATGTCGCGATCATAATTCCACATTTTAAATCCTCAGAAAATCACAAAATGACTCAAGTCAGCCTTCCATATGAGGAAGCGACGTATCGAGCCGTCGCATTCAGAAGGGACACCAAGGCCGTCGCGTTCAGGCCTTAAACAGGAAACTCAATCCGAAGCCAATTTGGACCCATGCTATTGATGGTAATTGCTTCATTTGGACGTCCAAATCAAGTCCAAATCCTCTCAAATTCGGAGCAGACCTTCCTAACATGTTCCTTTCCGAGTTCCAATAGCCCTTGCACAACCATACTTGCCAAGAGTCGGACTCTTGCCCATTATTCCTCTCAGACCCGAGTTGGGAATAACCCATAAGTACCTCATCTCTGCATCTTTTTCGGGCAAGGCTGGATTCTTTGGTTTGCTGAGCAAGAGAGCCGTCTTCCACGAAGAGAGTTTCCCTCCAGACGATCAGCAAGAGCCCTCCAGGGCGTTTTCCCATCGGCTACACAATTCTTCCTCCCTTCTTCTCTTTATTCTTTGATTTCATGCATGCATAGCTTCGTTTTCTTTCTAGTTTAGCATTAGATCACGACACACACACCTATTCTTAACACCCACAGGGGTGAAAAGCCCCAATCTCATGAGTTCCCTCCATAATAGTTCATGATTTCATGCTTTTCATTGAATAAATCTTCTACACACGAGTTCTAATGGGTGTCTTTTGTTTTAAATCACTTTGGCAGGTGTTTAAAGGTCAGAGCAAGGTGAGGCTCTTGCCCCTTGGCCGGTTGAGGAGCAGGAAGACGAAGAACCTAAGTCTCCATCCACTGAAGACGAAGGCGACGACCATTGTGTCGCGATCAAGAAGGCGCCGGTGTCTCCGTCGCGTTAACATCAGAGCATAGCGACGCCTCCTCTGTTGCGTTATCAGGTACGCTTTCCTCTTCTCCTTCCTTTCCAAGGTAGTCAGTCCTCCACCTGAATATCAAGAGGAGTGCGTTGGTGGTGATCACGGTCAGTTCCTAATCCCTACACCTTCACAATCAATTTCAAAAGGGGATACAAATCCTGTGATTACAATTTGGCGATCACGGGGGACCACTTGTGCCCATCATGCTTGTTCTTCCTTTCCCTGCCATCCCTATCATCTAACAGGTGTGTTGTTTGTAGTTTCCTTTTTGTGCTCTTCCTTTGAATTTGTTAGTGTTCTGCAGTTCTGGGTGAGAAGGCGACAAGAAGGGCGTCGCGATCCTCGTAGCGACACGCTGCACGTCGCAATCAGGTTAGTACAAAGCCTCTGTCTTCCGTTGTGTGCAGTGTGCTGTGAGAAAGGCGACGTTTTGATCGTCGCGTTAAAGAAAACGACAGCAGCCGCGTCGCCATCAGGTACGCACTCTACCATACACTTTTTCCATTATTAAAAGTCTGCTGAAGTCTGGGAGGAACGCGACAAGAGTTGCGTCGCTTTAAGGGCAAGGCGAAGGGACATCGTCGCGATTAGGTCAGTACTCTGGTTCATTGAGTTTCCTTGCAATTTGGTTTGCTTCACAAACTTCATTCAGATTTCATCATGCCATGCTCTTTTCCATGCTCTTAAGAGATTGCCACTCTTGTATTTTATAGGGTGTGTTGCGACTTTTTGTGCATAATTAGGACTTAATTGCCCTCTGTCCACTGCGAGAAGCAACGCGACAGGGTGATTGTCGCTATCTTGGTAGCGACATCTTCCATGTCGCCTTCCCTCTCTGAGAGCAATTAATCCTAATTCTTGTTTTGTTAGTCCTAGGTTAGAATTTTGCATGCACTCCGGTGCACATAGGATTTGCATACATCGCTCCATATTCGTAGCATAGGTTTCCTCCTCGGCGACGTTCGCTCTCTCGGCCACATACTCCTTGTGTCCGACTAGAGCACTCGCTCGAGGGCCTCCGTAAGTCCCCGCTGACCGTGGATTCCCACACGGTCTCCGGGCTGGTTGTACCCGTCGCCACCTAGGATCGAGTCTAGATTCATTGGCAAGGTAGAGAGAACCCTAGTCCTACCGAAGTTGGAAGCCTTCTCCCATTTAGGAAACCCTCCTCATTTGGAGAGAACCTGCTAAAAGTCAAAATCACTAAAAGGCAAATTCGAAATCAATAAAAGAACCCATCATGCCAACTGCTTGCTTTGGGTGAGACATTTTCTTTTTCCTTTTGTCTGCATAGGATTGTTTGTTTAGGAAACTAAGAGTCTGTCTAGGTTAGGTTGTCTCTCTCTCAAGTCGGAAAGGTTCTTCCCATCTCTCTCCACCCACTTTCGAGCATGGAGTCTTTCTTGAACCCAATCTACAATAGGAGAATCCTGACACTGCCCTCCAGAATTCCCGGGATTACGAAGAGAGAGTCCCTCCCCATGATCTCTTTGGCGAGGTGACCCGACCTTGGGTCGCTACCGTCCATACCTCTGAGGGTCGCCGTCGCGACGAGGGCAGCCCGTCTCGGAACACCCACCCTCCTCAGTCGGACGATCAAGCTGCTCAGCTCTTGCACTTAATTCCTCAGCTTGATCAGTCTCAAATCAAACTCTCATGATGGCTCTCAAAGGAAAGGCCGCCTCCTCACCCCTCACCAGAGAGCGGGGCATCACGCCCTGCAGCAGCTACCCCGGCCCCCACGTCTCCATGGGACAAGCCGACAACACCCCATCCGGCCGCGGGCTATCCGATTACGCCCTTCGAGTCTGAGCACTACATTCCCCGTGAGTCGAGGCCCGGTCTCCACCTTATCAGCCGTGCTACTCTCCCCACGTCCCGAGCGAGCCTCGCGCCAGGCCCACCTCTCATGCCTCATCTATTATGCGCAGCCATCCGCCGCACCGGACATGATGTCCGAGTGGGCGTCCATCAAGAAGGAGCTCCAAGAGCTCCGCAAGCAAGTCGACCCTAGGCAGCACCACGATGTGCACATGCCTAATTTCAATGGTCTGTGGGTCCCTCTCCATCCGAGCTGCCAAAGTACCGAAAATACAATGGCTCAGGCAATCCATATACCACATCAGGACTTCATCTATGAGTTCGCGCCTTACCAGCATGACTGCCGTCTTATGGCATATCTTTTTCACCGGTCGCTGGACGGGCACGCTCTGGATTGGTTCTATTCCTGTTACCCGAGGACGCTGAAGACTTCGCTATGGTGAAGGCTAAGTTCCTCGAGCAATTCCAATATAGAGTCGGCCCTGAATATTCACTCACAGATCTCATGGCCGAAAAGATAAAGCCTGATGAGGATTTCGCCACATACGCCGATAGGTGGAGGCAAATGGCCACCAGAGTTCCGGGGTACCTTCCAGAAGGGGAGAAGGTGAAGATCATCATTGCTAATGCCACACCTGCTTTTAGAAACATTCTGGCGATGAATGACATCACCACCATGCATCAACTCTACAGCCGGGCCCGGTTCATCCAACCCAGCTCAAAGACTCCCCGATCCACTCCATGTTCGAACCCCAGAAGCCTAGGTTCCAAAGAAAGCCTCAGGGTCCAGTACCGAGGGCGTCCAGGTGAACGAGCAAGTGAGCGCGTTCAACCCTGCCGGTCAGAGCCAAAACCGCCAACCATACAATGCCCAGGGTCAGAACCCTACCCATCCGCCCCAGGGGCAGCAACAATGCCAATACAATCAAGTGCCTCCCCCTGATGGCTCTCAGCCCAGACGTCCCATGGGTCCCAGAAGAACCCACTGCCCATCGTTGCCGGAGACCCTCTCCGACCTATTCTTGGCCTTGCTCTCCACAGAAGGCTCCCTCCTGAGAGACCCCTGAACCCGAGCGTGGATCAAACTCAGTACTGGTGTTCCATAGGCAGCCTGGTCATACCATCGACCATGCTTTACATCGAGGACCTGGTGTACGACTTGCATGAGCAGCACAGAATAGATTGGACAGCCCTCCGGCAAGTAATCGGAGACATCAAAGAGAGGCAGAGACAGCATCAACAGCAAAGGCAGCAGCGCCACCACCCCTCAACAGCAGCAGCAACAAACACCAGCAGCCGTTGCAGGACCTCGGATTGTCCACAACCCCCTACCTAACATCCACCAGCTCCGAACCCACCACCACCACAGCAACCTGCCCAGGTAAACCCCATCGTCCACCACCCTCCTCCGCAAGCAAACTGGACGTACGATGATGAACTGGACGTTCAACAGATGATGGCCATAACCAATATCCTATCCAATCCCAATAACACAACTAGCCTACGCGGCTCCCCAATCAGTCCCTCCTATAGTTTCCATGGCCAACGCCGTCATATGCCCGCCAGTTCAGCATCCGCGCCAGCTGTTAGCTCACCCATCATCTTACCTTTCGCTCCACTGTCTCCATCCCCTCTACCCCCTATCATATCCGCTCCCTCACCCATCATCCTACCACCCCTGGGCCGGACCAACCCTCCGCCGCAACATTATCCTCGCTAGACAGCCACCACCAATCCAACCACCCTACGGAGCGGGCGAGTCTTTCGTGCCCATACCCACCTATCTCCACCACCACCACTTCCACAAGTCCCAGCAGGTCCTGCAGCCGCCACAGCAACAGCAAGCTCAGCAACAAGCACAAGATGAGGGGTTGATTGAGCCATTGCCTGGAACCCATTATGACATCCTCAAGCACTGGACCACGTGCCAGCCAAGATCTCCATTTGGAGTGATAAGAGGTCTAAAGAGCACGGAAAGCCTTGAGGAATTTCCTGCAGAAGGTGGTAGTAAATGAAGACATGATGGCAGACAAGCTACCTAGTGCCCTAGCCATGGTGATTCGCGGGCCGGCAATCACATTTGCAGAAAAACGAATTAGCACCCACAGAAGCCAGGAGGCTCCCCCTCTATGTCACTCTAGTCATCAACGATATAGTAGTGGGAGCGGCACTGGTCGATACGGGGGCATCCATAAATCTGCCGCTGAGCAGCTGAGAGCCTGTGACCTGTCAGAAGGTTATGCTGAGGCCGACACCAACACATTGCCGCATACGACAATTCTAGAGAGATGCCTGCCACGGCATGGTGACTGTGCAAGCCGAACTGGGACCCCTCGCCGTCATAGTGGACTTCTACGTCCTAGATATCGATCCCATGTTCAAGGCTATTTTAGGGCGCCATGGTTAGAGTCACTAGGAGCTGTGCCATCTACCGCGCACCAATGCCTGAAGTTCCGTTCCAAGGGAGAATCATCAAGGTCAAGAGCATAGCCACCACCACTCCGTAGATGCCCTCCACGATACCCCTCCCAGCTGTGGCAAGCCAATAAACCCATCGTCTCAGTGCTAGACGTCAACTACCTGGAGCTACGTTCCAGTCCCACGCGAGAGGTCAACCCTAGCCCAGGTCAATGCGGTCAAGAGAAAAGAACCACTAACGCAAGAAGGGGTGGCAGATTATGATGAAATGGGGGTATGAAGAAGGCAAGGCCTAGGGGCAGAGCTACAAGGTATAGTCAAACCCATCCCGACATCGTCATGAAAGCCGATGGGGCTTAGGGTATAGGGAGAAATCCAAACCATGGTCATCCAGCACATCCACTCTTAAGGCCGGACCGAGAGCCACTCACCTG